>JAIFZK010000021.1:10117500-10120000 GCA_027481765.1 Tenualosa thibaudeaui | reverse complement strand
ATGGCTCTTCCTCTCTTTTGTTGCAATTGTTGCCAAGGAAACTTTCAGTAAAATTTAGCATTAGCGACATTCCCAAACACCACCCCCAACTCTCCAAAAACTTACTCCGCTTTCTTTTTCTGCCAATGTAATTTTTTTTTTGGTTGTGACCTTTCAACTAGCAATACTTAGAAAGGGTGCTTTTAACAACGCCCATGCATCACTGTTTAATAGGGTGTCACCCACTCAGCTCTTTGCTGCTGGAGAGTATTTGTATACATTTTTTATCGCCACATCTGCAGATTATGAGAAAACTAATTAGCTCAAGTCTTTGAACCGGCAGTTTCTGAAATCTCAGGCTCCTTTGTTCCTGCTTCTATTTGCAGCTCTTTGAAAGTCAGGAATATAACTTTTTAAATAACAGTTCAATATCAAAACATTTGTGCTCGGGCCAATATTCACAGCCCCCTTAGAGCCAAAGTCACAAATACAATAATACCCAGATATAAAACAGAACAGCTTATACCAACAACAGGAATCTGTTTTTTTAGAGATTTCACTACAACAAAAGACATGAATTTGATAGAGCCATTCGAAATATAAACCCATAACAGTCACAATTGCCTTGAATTGAACTCAAACACAATGAATGCTGAATCACATGAACTGTCTGTGTGTTTTTTCATCAATTGTCCATGAAGCAGCAATGTCATTATCCTGTGTAGGGCATGTAGTTTCTCTGCTGGTTGTCTAGAAATCCTTTGATGTGTGTGTGTGGGTGGGTGGGTGGGTGAAGTGTGTGGTCTGATGTGCTAGGCCTCACCTGGCATGCGGATCACCAGGGGTGACGAGGCAGCTCTCCTGTCTCTGCCAGAGTGTGTGTGTGTGTGCCCGCAGGACAGGATCAGGCAGCTGTAGTAGTGTATGTGTGTGACTGAGTGTGTGTGTGTGTGTAGTGGGGCTTTGAGGTGCTGCTTGACTAGCCTTCTGCCTTTACCTCTGCCAAGATGCACCCTCTCAGAAAGAACAGAGACAAGAGACAAGGGGATGGGGGTTAGGAGGTGTGTGTGTGTGTGTATGTGTGTAGGCTTTTTGGAAGTCTTTGAGAGTCTTGTGTGGCCTTTGAGGGACTGTGCTGGTGATAGCTAAGGGCCCTGGGGCCCCTGTCACAGCACAGCAGTGTAGGCAGAGGGCTGCCACAAACCGGCTGCCCTAGGACAAGCTTGGAGAGGTGGGGTACGCACACACACACCAAGAGCAGTCACCAGTGACCCCCCATCACACACACACACACACACACACACACACACACACACACACACACACACACACACATACACACACACACACACACAGACAGACACACACACACAGATGCTCATGAACCCATAAACATCACATGCATACACACGCACACACACACACACACACACACAAACTGCCCGCAGTCACCAATGCCCGCACACACACACATGAAACCATATTACATGTTTACCATTTCCAGATCTGAGCTATGCATCTGGTTGCTGAACAGCAAACAGATCGTTTGACTTTGGCTTGTTCGGCTTGTTTGTTTACTATAGATTCCACGCTGTGGTATAAGTAAAGACATCAGAACTGCGCTACTTAGTCTTGCATTCACCAATCTTGAAATTTCACTACAACATTTACATATATATTAATAACTAATAAATCATTCAAGCCCTGACACAGTGGCAGGTTACAAAGAGGACAGTATGTATCAGTTAGCAGGTCTGACAAACACTAGCATCCTCTTTAGTACCTAGATATCATCTTAGGTATTTCTCCCAAGATATTCCATTGCGTGAGCAAACTCTGGCAAAATAGAGACCTGGATGTGGCAGACTTCACATGTAACAAGGAATGATTATGTTAATGAAATGCATACAGTATCAATGTGTTCAGCTTCCTCTCAAACGTAAATCCTCCCTGACACCCAAAGGACTTTATCTCAGGTGTGTGATACCTTTAAGAAGCCAGCCTTAATGATGTGGCTTTGGAAAATGAGTTGTAATGTAATGTAATCGCTATTAATGGACAGACTTGATCTTTCTTTCTTTTCCATATTACTACAGTGTCATTTAGCCTTGACTCCTGAGCCCTGAGGCTCTCCGTTCTGCACTGGGAGACTCCAAAAATCATCAGCTTTCCTCTCATTATAATCTGTATATTATTTCACCATTGCATCCATCTTCTGTGCTTTACTTTCCATAATTCAGTCATTTTCTTTCTGCTGCTTTTCTTCACCCCCCCCCTTTCTCTCTCTCTGTCTCTCTCTCTCTCTTTCACTCTCTCTTTCTCTCTCTGGTGGAGCCATTTCAGCAGTTCTCACATCCTCCATTGAAACGTTAAATTGTGAGGCCGTCTCATAACAACAAACACACGGCCCAATTATTATTCCATTTAATACGGAATTTACAATGAAGAAATTACTTGAAAACGCTGCCAAATTCTCAACGAGATGATGCATTTTCTTTAAACGATCCCCCACCTTCACCCC
>JAIFZK010000021.1:10107500-10112500 GCA_027481765.1 Tenualosa thibaudeaui | reverse complement strand
TCAGTGAATGTCATCAGCTGCTGATAGTTGATGAGATGTCCAGGTGAATGGACTCCTAATGCACTTAATTGCATGATTAATGATTTTTGGCATCGGATCTGGTAGATAATATGAAACAGTTTGTCTGGACAGGAGAAAGCACCTCACATAGCACCAATTTCTAAAATTTGTGCATGCGTGCGCGTGCGCGCACACACACACACACACACACACATAATACTGCACACAGTATCACTAACCTTCATGTTCTGTGGTGTGTTTACATGTCAGTGGCTACAGTGTGTGGCTCAGACCGTGTGTGGTAGCCAGAGGCACTGGGAACAGTGACAGAGATGTTCCATGAACATTTGAGTGTCAGTGTGCCCCCCTCAATTTACTCACCGGCCCTCAGCACTAGAGTGACCACGGCATCCCTGACCCTAATAAAAAAAACACCTCAGGGCGAATGGCATTGAGCACCACCTCCTGCATCCTGTTGTTCTGTGGTCAAAATGAGATGGTAATTAATTAGCATTGGCAACTTTAGCAATGCATGTCAGCTTGGATTTGGGATATCAATCTGTTATCTGATCAAACTGAATGCTCCAAGGCCACCACTGGGTGTTCTGGCTATTTTTCTCTCTCTCTCTCTCCCTCTCTCCCTCTCTCTCTCTCTCTCTCCCTCTCTCTCTCTCTTTCTCTCTCTCTCTCTCTCTCTCTCAGTGTGTGTGTGTGTATACGTGCATGCATGCTTGTGCATATCTGTATAATTACAGTATATTCCTCCTGCATGCCTGTGACGTGGTTGCTACATGCCCTGGTAGCTTTTTCCTATTTGTTGTTGCATTATGAGGTTCCTCTGTTGCTAACAAACACAAGCAGAAATTTCCCTTTTTCGTTCCCATAAGGTTGTGTGTTAATAGTGTGGCCCGGCACCGCCCGTGTTGTCTTAACATTGGTTAACCAAAAATCACCCATTGCCATAGCAGCTCTACAGCTGTACACAGAATAGATGCTATTTTCTGTTGCTCTTGACTGAGGCTATCCCGAATTACACCCAACCATCAACAGGGTAATGGGCAAATGTTCACTGCCATTAAGCAGAAATAATAAGCACGGGGTCGTAGGGCTTCAGAATCACTCTAGCCTTCCCCCCACAGGTCTTTCAAGTTTATAAAGTTGTGTGTTAGCCGTGGTTGACATTAATCAGCATTCTAATTGCCTCTTACCTCCAATTGGGAGGGGAAGAAGGTTGGTTTCTTAGCATATCTTTTTTTCCCAATTTAAATTAGGTCTTAAGCAAAGAGCCCACCGTTGAGAAAGGGCTTATGATGTTATCATTAAAACAGAGTAGTAGTAGTAGTAGTAGTAGTACCATGATGATGATATTTTATTATTATTATTATTATTATTATTATTATTATTGTTGTTGTTGTTGTTGTTGTTGTTGTTGTTACTGTTATTATTGTTATTGTTATTTATAATGGTGGTGGTAATATTTACCCTCAGCTTCTGCTTCTGTAACTACATGAGCATTAACAAACATTAAGGTTTAAATAGTCCCCAAGCTTCAGTCACCCGAGCTGATTAATGCATTCTCATTAATAAACTTCCCGTAATTACATTTCCACCTGCAACTGATGCTAGTCTGGTATCAATTAGTATCTGTGGCTGCTGAGCCTGTGGAAGTTTATCTGAGCTCGTTAGGCTCATTTGTTGGCAATGATCTCAGTGGCATCACACATCTGTCGACTTTCACCTGCACGTTCCTGACTCCTGGTGGGTGTCACTTTGACATGTTTTTATTCTTCATCTGTGATCCTTGAGAAACCCAACTCCCTCCTCTCTCTCTCTCTGTGTGTGTCAGTGTGTCTCTCTCTGTAGTCCTTTTGTATTTGTTTTACACCACTGCGTAGTCTTTATTTCAATTAAAAGTTATGCTTGATTGGAAAAATGAATGCCACCCTTAAAAAAAAGGAAAGAAAAAAAAAACGCTTGTTAAAACAGCGTGAAGTTGACCTTTTCATAAAGATGGTGACACTAGTGGAAGGTCAGAGGAATCAATGAATGGCATACCCCAAAGTGGATGTCAATCTCAGCCATGATTATGATTCTTATGCATAATTATCAAGCAACAATGAATATCACTAAGGGGGAAAATATCATTAAATTATGCCGGCTAGCAATTAGCTATTGGATTGTTTTTATTCTAAATCAGTTGAATAGTTTAAGAAACTGCCACCTTTATTTATGATTTTATGCCCGTTTTGATTTGTTACTTCCCAGTTCAGCCAAGACATGTGATCAGCATTTTTACTTCTTGCTTGCATGTTGTCCTGTAAGCTTCTGAAACTACTAGGGCCTATTTGTAAAAGGCCACCCAGTTGAAACCTTCATAAATAACATGATAGGCAACATGGCTATCAGATAGTCATGATGTATATCTAGCTGAGGAATATTGGAAGCGGAGTCTCTAACGTACATTGAGCCGATACCATCATGCAGTGCATGACTTTATATATACTATATATATCAGCACCCCACAACAAAGTTTAGTAGGATTCCCCCCTTCATCTGGGCAAAGAACTTAAGCCCCCAGATGAAGTGATCTTGTAAAAGGGCTGACTGTTCTACGTTTGAGGAGGGCTTGATCCTGCCGTAGTGCTTTTAATCAAGATGGTTCGCCTCGCTTCTGACAACTTGGACCCAAGCCCCCCACCACAAACCCCCATTGTGCTCCAATTTTGCCCGTAATGGTTCCTCAGGCAACATACTGGCTCTTTTTTTTTTCTTTTTTTTTCAACGAGCAAGTCACTCGGTATTGACTGCCATTGTCTTCCAGCCAAGCCTCAGCTCAAGCAGAAATATTTCAAAGCGTTCAGAGGCCCGGGCCAATCCCCTAACTACAGCGAGCCTATTTATTCAACATATAATAAAGCATACCTTTTGAGGTTTTGAAAGCCATGTGTCAGGCAGCAAAAAGACTTTCATTTTTACCCCCTTTTTTCTTCATGAAAACAGCAACCATCTGGAGTATTGATCCAGTGCTGTCTCTCTCTCTCTCATAGAGCCAGAGATTGGTGGGCATCATTTCAATGATGTTAACTAGGTGTGTGTGTGTGTGAGTGAGTGAGTGTGTGAAACCTGTCAGAGGAAACAGGAAACCCTTCACGAAGGCCGCCAGGTGAATGTACGAGGGGATATTAATGTCAACTGTGATAACAATAAACATTAAAGACATCTTCACCTCTCCTCTGAGGCGTCTCACAGCATCTCTTTTTTTTTTTTTCACTGAGCGATGAGAAGGAATTGAGTGATACTGTCACGTGCTAAAAGGGTAGTACTAAGGCTGCAGGATGTGACCAAAATTGCACTCTGGGTTTAAAAGAGCCTGTAGGCTTGTGTTGTGGTTTTTTTTTTTTAAAAAAGAAAAAAGGAAGAAAGAAAACAAAATTTGGAAGAAAATGTCTGTGGTGTACAGGAACTAAACAGAGGCTGACCAGATGCATTGGATGGGAGAGACTAAAAAGCTCCATGGGGACAAACAAATATTTACTGTAGCCACACTATGTCAGTGTTTATGCTCAGTGTTTTGTGTGTGTGTGCACATATGTTGTATAGTTAGAGATGTATGTGAGTATGTGGGTGTTATAATCAGACATGTCAGACATTAAGTGTTATGCCTCCAGGCTGGTTGACGGTTCCCTCACAAAGGCAAACAAAACCAACCCTAAGACACTCAAATAGAATGGGGAATGGTCAAAAGAGTGTTTCCTATCATTCCTATCAAAGAGCCCTATCATTTACTTTAATAAGAAAGGGAATTAAATAGTCACAAGCCAGCCTTCTATTTGACCATGGCTTTAAATATGTCCATGTTGAATGACACTTGACACATCCTGTCCAAGTAATGAAAAATCATTTGTATGTAAATTTGTCTGTAAAATTACATTGTGCATTGCTGACACTTTAGTGCATTTAACAATAGGTAAATTGTTGATAGGGAAATTGTTGAAAAAGCAAGAATTCCTCTTAAAGTGTCTCTTAGATTCTAATGCATGGCATGGTTAGGTATTATTTATGTTTCCTATATTACTGTGTTATAACTATATCAACATGTATTTATAAGACATCAATAATAATTAACCAATAGAATGCCTAATAGCTTGATTTAAAGTGAGAATAATATTGGTGCAGATTCTCTTTGGGATTTTTCTGACGTACTCTGACATTCAGTATAAGTAAACATGTTTTGAACACTGGGTATTTTCTGAAGGTTTGTATGCCTACCAAATCATTTCCTAAAAGTTTCAGCCCATCACAAAGATGAAATTACCTTTTTTTTTAAGTTTTGAAGGAAGGTATTAGGTTAACAAATTTCACTCTGAGCGAGTTCTAGCAGGCAAACTGGAGTGTTTCACTCAACACCTCAGTGGAGCACAGATTGCCTTCTCTTCCTGTTTATTGTGTACAAAATCACCTGAGCAGATAGCTGTCATAAAAAAAGTACAAGTCACCCACAGGACTGTGGCTCTGTGCAGTTCCAGTTCTTTAGGGAGAAAGCCGCTCTCATCTCTCTTCTCTCTGGCCAGGACTAATTCAAAAACACATTTGTTTTCATCACTAATCAAAAAGCAGGGGATGGCATCAGGATTACTTTTTTGTTTTTCCCAACCAGCCAACATGCCCTGGCAGGACCAATAGGTGGAAGATCTTTCAAACAGGATGTGAGGGGAGAGGAAAAAAAAACAAAACATCAGTTTCCTCTTAGGAATTACAATTTCAAGTGTAGGTAGAGGAGGAAGAATTAGGACTAAAATGAAAGTGTGTATGCACGCCTGCACCCAATCACTTGACTTGAGTCCTTGAGAGACGGAAGTGGTGGTGGGCAAATAATGACAAACCTTTTGAATCTTAATGTGCAGGTCTTTTCAGGAGTCATCACACTCCTGCAGTAGCTGTGGCAATATCCTACTGTTTATGTTCAATTGCATAGCATTTATTTTTATTCAATGGTCAAC
>JAIFZK010000021.1:10075000-10105000 GCA_027481765.1 Tenualosa thibaudeaui | reverse complement strand
ATTTGAGTACTGAGTAAAGAAGAAGAAGAAAGAGGATGAGGAGGAAGATTAGGAGGCGAAAGAGAGGATGAAGAGGGAGAAAAAGAAGAGTGAAGATAAGTTACTGACATGTTGAAGCCTCTCCTTCTCTTTTCCTCTCCTCTGGCAACACCAGTCGTCACATTAGCTCATTAGCGCAGCTGAACTCATGTGCTGCCAGCTTACCTCTGTGTTGTGTCCATCCATAGAGTCCCAGAGGAGCTGGCACACCAGGCCTGTCCTAGTTTACCTATCATATCACAACCAGTCCCAGGATTAGAGGTTGGTGAGCCAGCATGGCACACAGGTCCCTGAATATGGGCACCAGACACCACTTGGGTGTGAGGGCCAGGTCTACTGCAACCCAACCTGTGAGCTAACTTCTCACTGCAGGGCCTGGAATGGACCTCAGATGCTTTTGATCACTGAGGTGAATATAAAGCAAATAAAAAGAATGCCAAATTACAGTGTTTTTTTTCTTTCAACAGCATACAAATGCACACACACACACATAGAGGGAGACAAAAAGAGACAGAAAAGCATATTCGTACACATGTGCCACTGCAAAACCTTGTTTCAGCAGACAAAAGTGCTAACAGTAGATGAATTAAAGGTTACCATAAATATATGATGAATGTCACACCAAAACAAATTACTGCAAGGAAAAGCCTAATGAAGACTTCTTGCTGTAAGCCAGAGGGCAGTCAATAATTAGAGGTGTAGTAGTCACTGTCTTTGTTATTGTTGTTGTTTATTTATTTCCTTTTTGTCTGTAATTGCACAGGTTGGATTTCATATGATTTTCATTTTGTACTTGTTTTATTAGTCTGTTTTAAACTCTGTTGTTTTGTGCCAAGAAAGTGTTATGGCTGTAGATAAAATTATAGAAGTGATTATTGTCATACAGGAATTCTCTGCACTGCACTGCACTCTGAGAAAGGAAAAAATATATATATTAAGGTCTTCTTCACATAATGAAGTTTGAGTGAGTGAAGAGACTCCAAGACTGTTTTAAGTTTACTTTTTTCTTCCTTTTTCCCCGCTTGTGCATTTTATGTTTGCTTGAACTTATGCATAAGGGATTTTTTCTTTGATCCCTCAAAAAAAGTCCCCACCGTACATAAACTGGTATGAATGTCTGACAGAGAATGTGCATATCGCTTGTTTTCACGAAGGAAGAAATAATCACACAAATAAGACATCAAAGATAGATTGAGAATTAAAATATGCAGTTGAAAAAAAAAATATTCAGATTGCTTTGGGAAGGAAGAGAGAAAAATATTCCCTCAAAGTGTCCAAAAGGATAAGATCAAAATTCATAACACCGTCAGCTACAAACAGACACAGAAGCAGGAGAGACAGCAAGAGGGGAGAAAGAGAAAGTTAAACACCCAAGCGAGCTTTGTTTTTGAGGCTCGGTTGCAGAAAATCAGGCATGTCACGTATCACCATCGAGTCTCAGGGCATGGACCTGAGGGGCTTTCCTTCAGTCTCCCTCGAACCTTGTCACACCAGAGCGCCTATGCAACCCATTGATGACCCCACACCCTCACCCCCACCTCCCCTGCATCACTCCCACCCACACCTACCCTGTGCTCTCCTCCCTCGTCCACCCGACAAGCCCCCACCTTCCCCTCCGAGTATGTGTGTCAGAGGAGTACATGTCACATCTACGGCGCCGCCTGGCACCTTTACGGGCCACAGACTTCCAAACAGGCCGACTTGCTGCCAGCGTTCACCTCGTGCCATGCTTCCAGTGCTGACATGGTCGATTTCCAACCCCCGTACATTAACTGGTAGATACACCCATTCTAGTCGCGTGTGCCACCAACGTAGCAGGAGGCATTGAGCCTTTGCGTCATTGCAAAAGGAAGAAGAAAAAAAAAGATAATCTGAGGCTTGGATGCTGGACCGAATTGTGTCCATCACACCGAGTGTTTTTCTGTTTGCTTTCGACAAAGTGTCTGCTTGACTAGGCCGTCTAACTGATTAAATAAAAGATTAAATGCCGGGATTTAATTTGGAGTCAGTTCCTTTTCATGAGAGAGTTCTTCTGAAAACTTCTTTGAATAGCTTATTGACTTGTAAGAAGGGGTGGGGGTAGTGAAAAAGCTGTACTGTGTATTAAAACTGTGGACAAAGAGAGAGAGAGAGAAAGAGAGAGAGAAAACTTTCCTTATGTATGATACTCTTGTTCAGTGGCATTGAAAGGCGAGATTCAAAGCACAGCCCATCTCGTCTAATTAACACTTTGAAAGATAAAAGCAGTTTATTGAATCAATCACGATGATGGTTGTTTGTGAATCCCAGCAGATAAGCCAATTTGCATATTAACTTTGCAATTCTAACCTACATATGGGGATCTTCTGAGATTGGCCAGCTAGAATGTAAATATTTTCCTGCCTACTGTACGTGTTTTAAAATTTGATTCCTTTTGAGTCTCTGGTGGATTTTTAATTCATTAAATAATAAATAGATAAATAAATAAGTAAACAGATAAACAAATGAATAAACAAATACCAATAGGAGGATTAGCTGTAATGTCTGCCACTGTTCAAGAAAAAACGTGTCAAAAAACAGATTCATTTTGCTATTAGTTGATTATTAGATATTCCCCACGCAAAAATCTAGACATTAATTCAAATAAGAAGGCCAAACATACTCTGTATCAACACACAAGTGGCCTCAAGTAGCCAGCCACATTGTAAAGTGTAATTTGAGGGGCCTCACCACAAACAAAATTCCCAGCTGTTTTCTACTTCCACAGTGTATAGATTAAGTGTTCAGTTACCATTTTCCGGCAAATGTTAAGGAACTACATTTCCTTTGCTTTACTTATTTAGACATATTATTTGCATTTATCACCTCTGATATCTACAATAACATATGAACTGAATACATGAAACACTGTCTTTATTTCCAACGCCTGAAACATGATTCACTCAAGCCCTGCAAGGCAGAGGGAGGGACTGTCTCTCTGACAGAATTAAATAAAGCATACATCATCATTTGCATGGCAAATTCTACCCAAAGGTAAGAACAGTTTAACACAGACACAGAGAATTGGCCTAGAGTGTATGGGAAAGGGGTATTGGATAATTTGATCTGTCAGCTATGACTATAATCAGTTTTCATTTGAAACAGTGCAACTTTTATGTAGCATGGCATTGGAACGTTTATTGATGATCCGCTGTTAGACTCTCAAACGGCAATGATATTCTATGCTAAACTCTGTTGTGGCTGTTGTGTTCAAGGCTATCAGCCTTAATGAAGAGGCATTGATCACACATGATTGCCTGCCAGGAGCCTCATGACTTCCTCAAGGTCCTAACATTCCTCGGGGTGCTTTCCTCTTTATTTAAAAATAAAAGTCTTTTTTAAGGTCATTTGTTTTGACGCAGAACAGTATGCATAAACATATAATTTCTCTTGTCTGTGACATCGTGTCTCATTTGGAGACAGAGGAACTGCGGTGATTTATAAGCAAGGCTTGGTCAACTTGTGCAAGCAACAGACTGCTTGAAATATACAGAGATATACAATAATCATAAAAAACTATTCAAATTTAATAAATACGAGCAACAATCTTTGTTTTGTATAGCTCACTTAGCCATCCCTCTTACTACAATAATCTAAATATGTCAACCCTAAACAATTGGAATAACAAAAGAAAACCAAGATTAAAAACTTGTTTTCAGATTTGCAGAACACAGCCGTGCAATGTCTGTAGTCAATCTGACATTCCTTTCCTGTAAAAGCCTTGTGTAATATTTCATGCAGTGTTGTACAGCCTGCTTCTATATTTAATTTTATAATTCAAAAGGAGACAAATGATCCACTAGGGCTTTGGGATATCCTGGTCTCTGATGCTGGGCACTGGCCAAGTTTCTTAAAGCATCTGCAACATGATTAATGTAAATGTTATTTCACCAGCCTCTAATTTACATTGAACACTATTGACAAGAGTTCATAATGAATTATGAACTTGGCCACTTCATCATAGAATTACAGTGCTACTCAGGCAGCTGGGTAATTGGCTGGGCCGGATTTCACATTATAACTATAGTATTTCAATACTTATTTGTAGTTTTTGTAATACCCGCTTAGGCTATCCACCCATCGATGACCAGACCACCCCATAAGTACCATCCTCTCAAGACCTGGAGTGAGAGTTATTTACATTCTCAAATCTGACAAGTCAGCAGAAAGGTGGGAGTATTCAACAGACATCAAACAGACACAGACGCGGGTATCATATAACATCTCGGAACACAAATTTTAGTTAGCTCTTAGCAATAGCATGGATATATATTTTATTCATCATAACTAACTGTAATATGTTGCATATTGCTATAGCTAGACTGTCATAGCCATCTAGAAAAGAAACATTAACCTCTACCTTTACATGTAAAGTTATACATTATTTTATTATTGTCTTTCTAGGGCTAGAAAATTCTAAAATTTTGGCACTTTCTCTTACCATTTTCTCCATTGCCTTAGCATGCTTAACAATGAGCTAATGAAGCCATTTAAAAACAACATGTGAGGAATGGGATTTTACACAAACTTGGATGTGTGCTACCTGGGATTTGTGGGTAGACAGAGATGACTATTTCAACAGATTCAGAGTGTGAGAAGGAGCAGGTTATGGTGAACAGGTCCCAGTTTGTTGCAGAGGCAGATGGTTGTTTTCACTGCACACCTGATGTGCCTTTTTGACAGACATACAGCTTTAATTATGACATGCTATTTGGGTGCAATTAACCAGAGACACACAGAGAGAGAAAGAGAGACAGAAATTGTAAGCATCTCTCTCTCTCTCTCTCTCTCTCTCTCTCTCTATCTGTGTGTGTGTGTGGTGTGTGTGTGTTATGTTCTTTCTGAGCGTTGATTGTTACTAAAAATGTCCTGTTATGTTTGCCAGCCAAAGAGGAGGAGATGTCCCAAAGCCGCCCTGCCCTGATTTAAATATTCAAGAGGTGCCATGCAGGAGTCAATGCACTCGGCCTGCTCTCTGTTTATTATTCATGTACATTGTAAACAAATACGACTGCAAACAAACGGGTTGTTTTGTGGAGGTGGGGACGTGGGGGTGGGGACATGGGGGGTAGGGAGGGGTTTACACCAATCACTGCTCTCAGGGAAAGATGTATACATTTTGTCTCATGGCATAGAGAAGTTGAAGGCCTAATTAGGTAACACTAATTGGATGTCAAGGTCTGATTGTGCATCTAACAGGTAAATAGGCGACTGATGTGTGAGTGAGTGTGTGAAGGTATACCCTGACCTGAGTAATTTAAAATAAACTGTAAGGCAGCACTAAACCTTTTCGACAACCTACAAAAGGATATGCATTAAACAACACAGGTAATGGTCTTGTAGAATCTAGCTCACTGGGAGCGCAATAGGTCAGACGTATAACTGTGTGCAATGCCTCCATTTGTTCCATGACCTCTGAATATATTATATACATGCTTGTGGTGAAACACTTTTGGCATAATAGAATATTATACCAGCACACTATACCCTCTCATGTTTGTTATGAACACAAACAATATCTTTGTATTGTTAACGGTCATCGCAAACCCTTTGTAAACAAAGCATGCAGTCACTCAGTATTTGTATCCATGACAGCCATTGATATGCATGCAGTTGTCTAAATGGAGACAATTGATTAGCCTGTGAGCAATCTCACCTGGCTTCAGATGCCTTAATTAGCCGATCAGACATGCTCTGAGAATCTCACAGACAGACCAGTCTAACAGCCTGGGGATTAAAAGAAAGATACAACCCAATGGTTTAAGCACCACAAGAAATAAATCTGTCTCTGACCTCGAGACATGTCATCACCTCACACCTCACCCTTGTGTGTCAGTCGCAGTTGTGTGTCCCCTGATGAACACAAATCTGGAGCAACAACACAAAACAAGTCAAAGCCACTGGTATTGATTGACTCCCATATGGTAACAATAGCAAAACGTGGGATCGATACTCTGCGTTGGATCTCCTTGTACCTTTAACAGACTGAACCAGCAAGGAAATGGGGACACCCTCTCACACCAGGTCATTCAGACCAAGCTAGCACAATAAAGGAAGCGTGAGAAGCTTTGTTCTGTTTTATTTCTTCATTTCTGTCGCTCAAAGAGAAAAGCTTCACCCAAAAACCCTAAATAGTCTGAAACATAAGCTGCTTCTGAAGTGGCTCACTACAAAACACTTATATTGATCTTAACAGAAAACTAGTAAGTAGAAAGTAGTAATTATTTCTGGCATACAACAGCAGCAGTAGTGTACTAATCAGGCAAACACCTTTAGCTAAGATTCTTTAGAGCACAGTGTACGCTATTGAACAAGTATGCAATGGTTAGGACAAGGATTCAGAGTGTAATAGCAAGTTTAGTATCAACATGAATTCAATGTTGTCTCTCTTTCCACAAAATGGTGTCAGCAAAGCGGCTGCGTTATGTGTCTATGTGGAGGGCAGCAAGTGGCAAGTGGAAGATCTTCAGTTTTAATTGGTGAGGTGTTGGATGCACAGACCAAACCAGTGCAACACTTCATGCTTGGAAACACCCCTAGTCACCCCCCATCACCACATAACCTCACGTGTGTTTCATCTCTTCATAGCTTGAGCTCACTTTAGTGTGTGGAGAGCCCAATTAGAGGGAAGAGAGATTAAAAATATACTTTAGAGAAAAAAAAAATCTACTTTTGTTTTCTTATAAAAGAAAACTTGGAGAGAAAACAAAAAGGTGTAGAGTTTTTATAAAATGATAAAAAAAATGCACATTCGTGTTGTTAAATATATCTCAGGGAAATGGATATATCATGAAATCCACACTTACAGTATGCAAATCTATGTTTTTTTTTATCTGTAAAGGAAGACACAATGTTTATATTGCCTCTGATGAAGCTGGCCCCTTTCTCATCATCTCTTATACATTATAGAGTAATCCATTAGCACTCAATTTTTGTTTACCCTACCCCACCATCCAGAGCAGACTTGGCATGGCCGTCTGAAAGGGCTGGGCTTGCAGGCCAGGCTTATTTCCTGCCAGTGGGGGGTGTGACATCAAATCAATGTGTTGTTTGTTTACTGCCGTGACCTTAAACCCCCCTCAGAGCTCCATCTCTTCCACATATCTGACGAGGGCTGGGAGACTGCCCCTTTTTTCTCTCCTCTCACCTCCACCGAAGGGCCATTAAGGCTTTAAGATTTCCCAGAGAAAGTTCCAGCACTTATGGACTCCCAAGACTCCCTCAGAGTCTCCACTGCATGATACTTATTTAAGGATTTAATGCTGTGTAAAAGAAATGGGATATCTCTCTGACCATGTTAGATTGCAATTAAACCACTCAATGCTGTGTAATACACATTGTTCAATGTGTAATAGCATAGTTATACTCTAGTACTTAGCTAACTTACTAACCTGAATCTAAAACTTTAAAGTGTAAGTACTTGAGCACTAATAGAGAATAAAATACAGCACGCTGTCACTTTACTTGTATTGACACCAAGTGTAGTGGACATGGACTTTATGCTCCCCAGGGATAAATCTAAAGTTTTTTCCCCTAATTTTCATTGCATTAATTATAATTGAGTTGATGCTGTGGTTGTAGTGGAACAAGGAGACTGTAAAATGAAGTGTGACCCTGGAATGCCTTCTGTTTATGGGGGGGACCAGCACCATCTGATTTCTCAGAAATGCAAATCGCTGACCCATTTGAAATGAAATATTTCCACAGCCGAAAATGAAATCAGACATAATATTAATTCAGATGTGTGTGTGTGTGTGTCTATGTGTGTGTGTGTGTGAGTGTGTGTGTGTTTTTACAGCGGCGTCTAATGACAAGCAGGTCTGTGTGAGAGGGTCCCTGAGGCTTTCTGCTACTTTGTTCTTTTATTAATGTTTGGTGCATGTTGTGACTCTGGAGAATCTTCTGATGATTCATTATCTCCCCCCCAAAAAATGAATTTGACTGATCAAATTAAAACGAAAAACAGACTCAAGACTCCTCGTCGTCCATTGTGAATAGTCATTAGCATTAAGTATGCTGTTGCACGACAGACTGCAAACATTTGCCGACCTGAGCGAGAGACAGTGCATACAGTGACAAAGCATTAGTGTACTCGAGTTGATATTAGCATGTATTACCTATAAAGAGGTTTATGAGTGTACAGTAATGACATGACATTTGATTCATAAATATGTTTGTGTACTCTGTAGCCAAAGGAATAAGGTGCAGAGCAGAGTATCAGTGCTGTTCTGTGCAAGACATGAGACAAGGGGTCTGGAATCAAGTTACCTAAAAATACCAGCCATGCAGGGGCCACAATTCCATTTAGCAGCACGCCTCAGCTATGTGTGTGTAGAAATCTCATTGCGTGTGTGTGTGTGTGTGTGCATAATGTCAAACGGACCCTGTGTACACGCCCAGGGTAAGGTGGCAGCTCTACCCCTAGCGCATGTCTGTCGCTTGGTTGCCTGAACATGCCTCTGGCCGTACCTGAGATCTGGTTGTGGTAATGGCTTTAGGGTTGGTGTGCGTATGCAAAAAATTGCAGTAAAGCCTACACCTCCTCCCTCCCTTCATTTTTTTTCTTCCTGAGGCTGCCCACAACAAATGAGTACAGACAGTGCATACCATAGCCAGTGGACATATTTGCATTTAAGAGAGAAAGAGAAAGAGAGAGAGAGAAAAGCCAAGAGTAAATGGAGAGAGAGAGAGAGAGAGAGAGAGAGAGAGACCATATATGAAGAATAAATACAGTAGATGTTGCTTGTATCATGAATGAGTGAAATTGAAATGAAAAATGAAAATGTACCCTTTTGCTGAAGTTAAAGTAACATCTTGGCAACATCTTTTAACATTTATGTACATTTACAAAGTAGATTTGATAATAAAGTAGAGTTGCATGCATTGTATGCATATAGCAAATCAAATATAGTATATAATATTTATAAATATGTAATTTCTGTGTTACTGTGTTAGTTCACTGGAAAGCATTGCATGTACACTGCATATTCACATGTGAAGCAGAAAACAAGGTGTTCAATGAAATTGAATTATGGACCTGAGTGTATTGAACTTTGTGCAATTACAACACAAGGGTCAACTCTGGACAATATGTTGGCCATCTGGTAGCATCTGTGCACTCTCCCACTAATAGAGCCCTTCGCATAGCTCCAGGCCACGGCAGGGCGGCCCAGGCAGGTCACATGTTGTGTCTTTCAGCCATATTTAGGTCAGGTCTTTCTTTTTGGACACGCCGGTGCCTAATGCACGCAGGCAATGAACACACACAGGGTGCATCGGCACATCGTTAGATATTTAACGCTAGCAGCTCACGGCTAGGTTACACCTGTGAGTCTGATTTTCTTCCCAAGCTCCTCAGGCATGTGCGCTAATGGGGGGGGATTGGTGTGTGTGTGTGTGTGTGTGTTGGGTGAGGGTAAAAAGAGGATAGGGAGGGGTAATACACAAATAATATTTTACAAATGCGCCTTAGAGGCACTGTCCACTCTTCAGCCATCACCAGTGTCTGTCTGTAGCTAATAGATAAACATCTATTCAGAGTAAGTTGGGGAAAGGCTATCATCACAGACCTAGTATGTGTAGTGTGGCAGGTAAATTTTACAGCTTTTTACATTTTTTTATTTTTTGTTTATAAAATCTTAGAATAACATGAAAATTCTCATTCTTTAATACTTTTTGAATGCTACCATTGAACCAATACAATGCTTCAGCAATCCATTCTATTAGAATAATTAAATAATCAATCAACAATACAATCTTGCATGCCATTTCCTCTGACCCTGAGTCATATTTAGAAAGACTTCATATTCAGGAAAATATGGTGTATATGCCTGGACCTACACTCACCCACTCTGATTACAAAATAGAAACAGAAAAAAAACCTTCTAGATGCCCCATGTAGGGTTTCTTGAAAAGTTCAGATGTTCAACTTTTTTTGACTTTCCTCTTCTTCTTCTTCTTCTTCTTCTTCTTCTTCTTTTTCCTTCTCTCTCCTTCGCCTCTCCTTCTTTGCTCTGTTTCAGATTCAGATGGGCAGGTTTGTTTGGAGGATTACGGCCCTCGCTTTGATCATCACTAATTAGACACGCTCACCCCTTTCATTTGGGTACCTACACCTCATTAGGTTGTATAGGTTATCTCCCCATAATCTTTGGCCGGTAGCCAGACAGGGAGCCTGTGGCTCTGAGAGAGAGGGAAGGTGAGGACTGCGATGAAAGAAACCTTTTTCTTTTCCTTTCAGACGCAGATCAATACTCAGCTCCCTCTGCCTATGGGGGATCAAGACTTTCAATCACAAAGAGGGTTTTTGCATAAAGATCCAAACAATGGTTCACAAGAATTTTCTTCCTCTTCTTCTTTCTTTTTTCTTTCTCTCTCTAGCTTTATAGAGAACCTACCTCCCCTTTTTTTGTACATTTACACCCTCTATTCTGTACAGAGATATGTGTATGTGAGTGTGCAGGCACACACACACACACTTCACTTATTCCACTCTCTTCTTCTCTTTAACACTCTCAGAAAGAAGTACAGTTTAATGAGGGCCACCAATCTTTTCTTTTTTTCTTTAAGAAAATATTTGTGAGTGACGTTCCAAAGGTAGGATCAATCGTTCTCCACGAAGCTGCTTTGAGATCAGTCAGAGGAAAACGGAAGAGTGAAGATAATATTTAAATGTCCTTCCTCCTCTCAAGGACAAACTTGGTGCTTTGGCAAGCTCACAGAGGTAAGCTTTCCCAGTACAATGAGCTTTTATTGTCTGTTGCCACTTTAATCTTTCCAGTTAAGAGACATTGAACAAGCAAAATTAAATGCACTCTGTCTTTAAAATTAAGAATAAAAACACTTAAGGATTTAAAGGCTGGCTCATTACAGCGACCATAGTATCCATTTCATATTTAGTAAGCTAGTCTTTGCTTTCTTAATATGTGAGCAACAGTATTAAGCTAATGCTATCAGAATGAAATAATTGAAACAAAAATAAATCCATACTTTGGGTGTACTTAATATAGATAAAGTCACTGAGCCCTATAAAGACATGCGTATAAACAAAATTGAATAGAATAAATATTTGTTCCGCTTTCCTCAGTAGTGCCTTGGAGACACATTCTTTCTGAAGCTCTTTTGAGAACCTCTGATGGACAAACATCATTAAGTAGGAATCTCAGTCTCTCAGTCTCTCTCTCTCCCCTCCTCTATTTAAACTTGTCATGTTCATACAGTTGACAGCTTTGTTACACTTTTTCCTCCTCTGGTTAGTTATACAGCACCTTCCTGAAAATATGAGTTTGTGCTCTTATGATAAATCAAGGGTCTCAGGCCTTCAGAACTGTCAGACCATCCCTGTTGGAATTTTTTAAATTTTTGCAGTACAAGACAACTATGAGCTGTGATTCGTCAACACTAGGTTCACAACCTAGGAAAACAGACGCTGATTCCCATGTTCTCCATTTCTCCAGGTGAGGCTTAAAAAGAAACTAAAGATATTATGAACAAGCTCCCCGAAGATGAAGAAAGGTAGAACCCCTCCCTCCACCAACCCCACAACCCCTTCACATACAGTATAGAGCTGTTTCCATGAAAAAAAAGAGAACAAAGACATTTCAGTCTCCCTGTCACACTTTCGCCACGATTATGTGACCCTTTTAGCAAGTAATTTTCCCTGGATTAGAAAAACAATCAATCCAATCAGAGGGAGAGAGAAGTGATTTGAGAGGGAAATCTCTCAAGAAGTTATAGGAGTGTTGAGGGAAAGAGAGAGAGAGAGAGAAAGAGAGAGGGAGAGGGAGAAATCTAGGAGGCTGGATATATTTCCGTCTCAAGTAATTCATTTATGTCTTCAAAACTGTTTCTGAGAACAGTGTTACTGAGCCTTTGTTGTGCTTTAAAAAGCTTATCCTCTCTGTTTGAGCAAAGGCAATAAGAACACATTATAAAAAGCTACAAAGCCGAGCAACTCAGAAGAGGAGAGGAAGTGAGTGGCACGGCCGATAAAGTTGAGCAAATGAAGTCATTGACCTGCAGAGGAGATTAATAGCAAACAAGGTGCCCCTGCTTCAGAAGTAATGAATATTCTTCAAACAGGCAAGGCATGCTGATGGGGCCGCTTGATGTGGGTGACATTGAAAGTTTCGGGGGAGAACAGAAAAATTCTGTCATTTTTCATTTGTATGCAAATTCGTCTGTTACACAAATTAACCCTTGAACCTCGTGTCAGTCCTCATCTGGGGGAATCTCGCTCGGGCCCGGCAGGAGACCCAACAATGCCATCGCCTTGTAGATGGTAATGGTAGACGCTGCTGTGGCGACCACTGCTGCAGTGGCAACCGCGTTGGGGGTCGGCACAGGGCTCACTGGTGTTCAAGAGGACCTCTCAAGTCATGATGCTGCTCTTTGTTTACCTCTGATAGAAGAAGGGGGGTGGAGCGGGTTGTGGTCACTGGAAGGAGGGGAAGGGAGGTTGGGAAGGGAGAGGATCTTCATGCACAAATGCATGTGGTTTCTACCCATTTAACCCACTGCATTTTGAAATGCAAAAAAGAAACTCCCCCTAAAAAATGGTAGGGAGACACCCAAGCTAATCACTTCCAGCAGCTTTAAGGTGAACCTCCAGGACAATGAACAAATCCTGTTACCAGCTCCTCTCTGCTGAGAAAACTACCCACCATGCACACACACACACAGACACACACACACACACACACACACATTCAGTAAACCCACCAGCACCCATACACACACACATGCACATGCACACATATCCCCCCCAGCTTCTTTTCTTCTAGGAGTCCCATGGTTGCTCATCACCTTAAACAAACGCTGCTATCTGCATATGAAGGCGACGGTGGAGGACTCGGGTTCTTAATTAATGAGGATTAACAATGATAATGGTCGACCCCGGCGTCTCTCTGGGCATGTTTCACCCTGCTGTCAGGGCCTAGAAGGGCACCCATGACTCCAGGTGTCCCTGCGCTCCTTTCTTTGTCTGAAACAAATTCTCTCTCTCTCTCTCTCTCTCTCTCTTTCTCCCTGTCAATAAGAGAGAGAATGATAGACTAAAATTCCAATGTCACCATATGGAAATATATTGCAGTGCAGAAATGGCACCAGTTTGAAGTGAGAGTGAAAAGCATAGAGAGAAGTGAGAGTGAAAAACATAGAGAGAGAAAGAAAGAGATAGAAAGAGAGAGAGAGAAGACTGTCTTAACCTGTCACCTCACTACAATAGGTTTCAAAAGAAGAGATTCCGTTTCCATCGCGGAACTGAAAAGTGTGATGAAAGAATTGGGCTTATGTATACAAACAAACAAACAAACAAACAAACTCTTTCTCTACCTCATTTCCTTTTCCTTCTCTTCTACATACACACACATACACACACACACACACACACACACACACACACACACTCACACTGAGTGGCCATGAGCAACTCTGCAGTAAGTTTCCTTCAAAGGTTTCCCTCAGGATACACTGTATGCGAATATAATCCAGCTCGTCTTTGAAGTGCTCACTTGAAATGTCTTTTTGGCTGAAGCACTGGAAGTGGCATCGCAGTGCTTTAGGTTATTGGAGGGGGAAAGCAGGCTCTTCTGTCTGAGGTGGAGGAGTCTGCACCTGGCATGGATCACGGCAGTTTTCTTCCCCCTCCTATTCATCCTAGTGTGTTTTGAAGGCACATCTTCCATTGCTGCATTTCAAACTACTGAACTGAAAAGAAATGTACAATTAATGTATATATATAAATTTATATTTAGTAGTATATATATATATATATATATAGAGAGAGAGAGAGAGAGAGAGAGAGTAGACTCACTTACCAAATCTGGACCTTTTTTATCATATTATCATTTGAATTCACTAAATATCTATTTGGGAGATGAGCCAATGCTTTCAATCATTTTAATAAAATATGGACCAACTTTTTGTGTCAGTGGGGGCCTAATCACATCTGCTGCAGTCCTGCTGCATCCACACAACCAAATGCCCCTCCCTTCAAAACCAGGGGTCAAATTTTAATCACTGGCTCTCAAGATGATCCTTTCAAGCACACACACACGCACACACACACATACACACATATACATACTTACAAGTAAGTGATGGTGCAAGAGAGTGTGTGTGAGTGAGTGTGTGTGGCCTCGTATTTTGAGAAGCTCTGAGTAGCAGGGTGAAATCAGCCACAAGCAGAGGCGACAGCCCCTGAAGTTGTTGAGCCAATTGAGAATGTGATTAGACGGCGAGTGGCGCCGCGGTGTGCCTTGAGGAGCAGAAACAAGCACGGTCATATAGTGGAGCTGTTCTCCTCACCCCTGGGGGCAACGTCTACACGCCCCAGGTGCAACCCCACACACATCTCCATTGGACAAATACACACACACACATACATACACACACATATGTGGATAGCTGTTCACATATAGGCTACATAAACACACATGCACAGGCACATAGGTACACATACATATATACATACAGGCATACATACATACATATATGCACACATATGTACATACACACACGTGTGTGTGTGTATGGGACAACAGAGTAATGCCGAGGACTATTTCATGGACAGAACATTTTTTTCTTGTCATTCTCTTTACGGTTGTTGTCATAAAATTTATACGAGAGGTGGCCTTTGAGATGAAGAACGGCAGGGACGCTGCGCTTGCTTTTATTGAGTCATTAGTTCACAGCCGGGACCTGCTGAGGGCTTGTGTTTGGCATGGATGCTCGAAGACAGATTGATCCAGAACATCGCCCAGGCAAGACTTTTGAAGACATTACCCTCCTTGGGAAAGAGTATGGAAAATCTGAAGATCTTTGAAGAGCAAAAAAAAAAATGTCTAACATGATTGACCTGACATAAACATAATTTCATGGACGATGTAAAAAAAAAAAAATCATACAATAAAATGCAGCGAGGGTTATTGAAAAATCTGACTTTCAGTCACCAAACCCCATTTACACTGGAAGAGATAGTCAGAAGGTCAGTTTTCCCCTGAAACAACATGAGTAGAGCATTTCATTATTGCTAAGCTGTGTAGCGTGGCAACCCAGTCTGTACTTCAGACAAATAAACTTACAAAAAGAGTGCATAACAGCAGAGGGAGGGAGGGAGGGAGAGAGGTAGGGAGAGAAAGAGAGAACAAACATGGCACCCAAAGAATGGCGAGCTTGGAGCAGATCTGATGGTGGCGTGCGTCCAGTGGACATTGAGCCGTCGCCGCACACAGAGTCATCCTAACAGACTGTGCAATCTGCTCGGCAGGGCCCTCCATGCAGAAGGCATAGTGACACCAACTGCTGTGACAGAGAACGAGAGAGAGAGAGAGACAGAGAAAGAGAGGGAGAGAGAGACAGAGAACGAGAGAGAGAGAGAGAGACAGAGAAAGAGAGGGAGAAAGGTGGGAAAGGAAATAGGAAGTGGAGTGGTGTGGAGTGGCATCGCGCGTATCACTGATCTCGCCACTGTCACATGACCGGCGCTTGTCGCGCCTCACACGGCCATCTGGGACTCCCACCTGCCCATCGGTGCCATGGAGGCAACTATCAGATGCCCCCCCCAACACGTGGTACCATCAACGATGCCACCAGCCATTACATGCAATGGAGCTGCAGGAAGACGCTGTGTACCTGAGTCGCCAAGAGGACGACCGGCCAATAGAAAGACACGCGCACTTTCACCCAGCAATGGGCTGTAAAAACACATCACATACAGACATTCTTATTCTCTCTCTTTCTTTCTTTCTCTCTCTTGCTTTCTTTCCCTCTCTCTGTCTATCTCTCTCTCACACACACAGACATATACACACATGCACACATTCAGACACACTCGCACACATGCTTTATCAGGTGGCGCATGCTCATTTATAAATTTATAAATTAAATCATAACAAATTGAAAGAGTTGCAGATGTTTAGAAAAAAAGGGAAGAAGAAGAAGAAAATGGTAAAGGCTTGAGAAATATGAAATAAATAGTCTTTATCTTGAAGGTGCACTGAGTGCAATCTTTACGTGCCAGGATTCCCCATCAGCTAAGCCAAGCACACAATTTGCCTGCCGCTTCAAGCAAAACTGCTTTCAAATGGCTGATCTTCAGTCTAATATTGTGCTAATGCTTTTAATTTAATGTTCACATTTGCCGTAATTGGTATAATATTGCAATATAATACATTGTAGGAAACTCTGGCATTAGGCACTGCACTAAATTGAAATTTTGAAGCAAACGGTGTAAATGACTTTGGGCTAGAGAAACCCTATTACATCTAATTTGTTATGCACTACAGAAGGGAGAATGAATGCAGCTGAAGTTTTTTTTTTTCTCTCTCTCTCTCTCCCTCTCTCTTTTATGAAGTTCTCATGTCCAAAAGGTATTGAGGTGCCAGTGCACGGTATTAGGTTTTTTTTCCCCCGACAGTTGGCACTTAACCCAAACTAAAGCAAAGTACAGCAGGCTCCAGCAGTTCATTTCCAGGATAAAAGGTGCTTCATGGGATCCTTGGAGCTGAGGGTGGGGAGTGGAGGGATGGATGGAGCGTCATGGGTGCCAGGGAGCTGCTATCTAAACCAGTGGACAAAATGAAGCCTTGGGGAGGCACAGGAGAAGCCAAAGCCCTTCAGGTGCGCGGGGTGAGCCACTGCCAGGCTGAGGATTGGGAGAAAGGGGGGGGTGGGTATCCCCCCAAGGAAGAACCAGCGTGCGGATCAAATGCCGGCATTAAATCAGATCATTTGGGGGCTCTTAAAAAGCCTTTTGTAATGTAAGTTTTAAAACTTAATACAAAGGCCGCTTTGGTAGGGGAACTCGGCAGCTCAGAGAACAAAGGCGGCAGTAAAATCTCATTCTATTGGCAAGACTGGTGAGGAGAAAGCCATTAGTCCCCTCCTTAAGAGACAAAATAAGTTGTTTCCAGAGAGGGATTCCTTGTAAAATAAATATCACATTTCTGTTTGAAAGGGACTGTGGTTTAATTGATCTTAATAAGGTATTCAGATATAAATGTGGTATTAATGTAATGCTACAGGCATAGAGTTATGCCCTGGAATGAATTCAGGTTTACGTGTCATCTATACTGCACACACACACACACACACATACACATATACACACATACACGAATATGTATTCAGGAATGTGTATATACACACATTCAAGGCATGCACATAAACACATACTCACCCAAATGCACATGCTCCTATACACCCAGACACACAAACACATCACACAGCATTACTGACTACAAAACCATGCGCACAGCAGAGAACGGTAAAGGCAGTGAAGTTTATTTGAGACAAATTTGAGGACAGATTGGCTGTTTTTGGACTCAGACTTGCTGTACAGACATGCTGCAAGAGGAGGAGTAGGGAAGGCTGTGAATAAGAAGTGTGTGTGTACGTGCGTGTGTGTGTATGTGTGTGTCTGTTGGGGGGGGTGTTGGATTGTGCCACTTGACGGTCAAGCCCGAGCCGACAGCATGGCTACAGGCGTGCTAAGCTAAGCACTTTACAAGCTAGGTGTGCAAAAGCTGGGGAAAAACAGATGGGAAGACCTCGCCAGGGATGCCCGATTCCGGTCAAAAGAAGGTGATAGTGGGCCGTGACTGCCAGCATGTCCGGAACACCTCGCTGGAAAAGCACACAAGGGAACTGTCTGCGTGTGTGTGTGTGTGTGTGTGTGGAGGGGGGTGGGGGGGTTGGGGGGTTAGGACGGGTTCGGGTGGTTTTCTTTTCCTTTTTTCCCCCCTCTTTTTTCCCTCCCTTCACCACCATCTCTTTTGGCTTTTGGCACCCCGGCCTCCCTGCGTCTGCCCGCTCTGTCCGCGGCGAGAGTGAGCCGCATGAGATGGCACTCTCTGCCAAGGCTGCTATTTGGAAGTTCCTGACGAGCGTCTGGGGGGCACACCGAGCGGTGGGGGTCGCACGGCCGCGCCGAAACACTTTTCGGGTTGTGTTTGCTCTGGCAGCCTTTCTCAGGTTTACAGGTCACAGAAACACGGAAAGCAATCTCCACTGTTTTTTCTTTTTTTATATGAGAGAGCTCGAGTTTCCGGCTGTGGCCTGATGAAGTTGGACGAGGTCCAAGGCTGTCGGAGCGAGCGATGGTTCATCAGGAAGTTTGTTTGTTTTCCATGATCCGCTTTTGGCAAGATCATCGGAGCGAAAATAAATGAAATGCTCGTTCTGTCTCCTATCAATCTGTGATACACAGGGCAAGCCACTGGGCTCCCCAGCACAAGGTGGACAGATGTTCTCATCACGTCTCTGCATACCACCATCACCCAAAAACGACTCACTCGGAAACACCAAATAGTGTGCTCATCAACAACTGGACGCTAAACCTTTTTTTTTTCATGATTGTTTTAACAGTTGACAGTTTCACAAACTTTTGAAAAACTTTCTGGCCTTTTTTTCTCCATTCATTCAACTTTGTGTCATGACTTGAGCAAAGAAACAATAAAGCAGAGGTTATTCAGAGCCCAGACGATAGGCTAGTGGTGCCACAGAAGCACAATTGCTCCACTTATGTTCTTCAACCAGTCTCCATGATCCCTCTATGCTTTTTGTCAACCGCAAAAGGCATCCACAATACCAGCACCCTGTATACAGAATTCCTAATTACAGATGAGAGACTAACAAAACCCAACGCTACAGTTTCCATGTGTCAGCTGACGAGAGGCTACAAAAGGGAACAAAGTCCTCCTCACCCCTTTTCTCTCTCTCTCTCTCTTTCACTCTCTCTCTCTGTCTCTTTCCCTCCCTCTTTCTGTCCCTCCCTCCCTGCCTGCCCGCCTGCCTGCCTGCCTGTGCTTCTCTCTTTTTCATCTGTGAAAATGCAAAATGCATTAGATAGTGACTGTGGGTAGGTAAGCCTCAGGCGAAATTACAGCTGCACGCTCGATTGTGTAGGTGGACAGTTTCGCCTGGTACCCAGGGGCCTTCGTAACCCCAGAAAAGTCTATTAATACCGTAGTTAAACAACAGTCAACACACACACACACACACACACACATACACATACACATACACATACACATAGACATACACATACACATACACATACACATACACATACACATACGCATGTGCATATGCATATGCATACGCATACGCACACGCACACACACACACACACACACTTCCACTCTCTCTCTCACACACCCACACACTCATATACATACACGCAAATAGTCAGCACATCATCATACTTACTCCATACCAGAACATAAACAGGGGAAGAGGGGGGGGGGGACATTTTTTTTCAGAGTGACCGAAATCAAAGCGATTTATTATGTCTTATCAAAGCCACTGTGCAGTCACTTTTTCCTCCTCTCCACATGCTGTTGCACCCCCCCCCCACCCCCCTCACACACACACACACACACACACACACACACACACCCCTCCACCCCTCTCTCACTGTTTTATTGCCTTTATTTTCCTGGCCTGGTGTCATCATCAGAGCTCCACAGAATGAAAGGGGGCAAGTGGGTATGAAAGCCAGAGAACATAGCTGCGAGCGACAGAGAGGAGACACGTTTGGAGAAGAGAAGAGAAAGAAACGAGAGAGAGAGAGGGAGGGAAGATGAAAAAGAAAAGAATTCTCAGTGGAAAGGTAGAACGGACAGACTCTTTGGCTCTCTCACCGACTCCGGCACCATGTGCTGAGCTTCACCAGTCCCTTCTCTCTCTCTCTCTCTTTCTCTCTCTCCCCTTTTTCGCGGCAGACATGTGTTAATTAACGAGCTAAGACAAAGCACAGGCAGGGAAAAAGGTGTCGTCTTCATACTGAGCTGCCGGTTGATAGCCACAACAACACACCTATGGATGGCAATTAAATCTGGGAAGCTGTGCCATGCATGGAGTACACACAGACAAAGAGAAATGCAGACCGAAGAAATGATCACAGTAAAAATAGACTGCTACATGTTATGTTGTTGTTTTTGCATGCTTATATTTGTCATCACCTCTCTGTCACCATGGCAGGAAAGTATTTAGAAAAGTAAAATAGAACTAGAATTCATGAAATATAAGTAAGTAAAGTGCTAATATCTACATCATTAGCTGTTTACACTAACTTGAATTTCCAAAAATACATACATAAATTAAAAAGTTAGCATACAGACCCTAGTTCAGTCATGCAAGAATGAGGTCCTCTTCAGCAACATGCTTTTGCACGGTATAGTGTGTCTTAAATGGAATTTAACACAATCACTGACTTTTCCAACTGCCAGAGCCCTCATAAAACATGTTCCATTTGACTTCTTTAATCACAGTTTCACAAGTTCATTAATTCTCACAGACTTAGGCGACAGTATGTGGAGGATGGGGTGGGGTTGATGTCGTAAATGATGAATTGATAAATAAATGATGAATTTTGATGATTGCTGGTATGTGTTTTTATTTTCAGCACAGAGGAAGAAACATCAACAGGAATCAAGGTTGGGGGGCATGTAATGTCAAGTTAGAACAGAAGAGCAAAGAGAAAGACTTAGAGAGGGATAGAGATGGGGGGAGAGGTGTGCAGAGAGAGGAGGTGGGGGAAAGAAAGAGAGAGGAGAGAGAGAGAGAGGGGAAAACAAACACATTGGCTCTGATTTCATCAGATAGGTGGCAGCATGTCGCCTGTTCCCCTTGCCCAGCTCCAGGCCCTGAATTACAGCTGTTTATCTTTGCAGCTTTCCTCAAGATTAATTAAATGCAAATGTAACCCCGTGAATCATGGGAATACCTGCCAGAGTCCTTATTAATACCTTCACTTAAAAACCCCTCTGCCGGAGTCATTCATTTGCAAAAGGCGACGGCAGTGAGTGTGTCGTGCAGGATCGAGAGGCCCCCTCTCTCTCTCTCTCTCTCTCTTTCTCTTTCTCTCTCTCTCTCTCTCTCCCTCCTCCTCCCTCCCTCTCCCCCTCTCTCTCTCTGCACTGAAAAACAATTCATGGATGGATGCCCAATTAGTCCAGAAGCACTCTTATCCTCCCCCCCAGCCCCGCCGGCCCTGTGAGGAGGACGCCACCATAACCTGGCAACCTAGGTGGAGACGCAGCCAAGTGTGAGCGTTTGAAGCCGACGCTTGGCTGCCGTCACGTCGGCGAGGAAGAAAAGAAAAGAGAGAGAAAAGAACAAGAGAGAAAGAGAGAAAGGGGGAAGAGAGATATACAGCAAGGAGTGAGAGAGAAAAGAAAGAATTCCGGCACCGTGTCATCCAGTGCAAAGGAACGAAAACAGATTCGACCGGAAATTCAATGTGGCACCACATATGGGATACATGAGAGTGGTTAGCTTATACGTTCCCTCTCTCTCTCTCTCTCTCTCTACACACACACACAAACAAACACAAGAACACACACACACACGTTCACACAAACAAACACAAGAACACACACACACTAAAAACATAAGCATCCACACACACACACACACACACACACACACACACACACACACATACATACATACATACTGTAATCTCCTCTTCCCAAGCAGTACCACTCAGCTTTTGTGTGTGTGTGTGTGTTGCAGGAGTACAAAGAGAAGCTGTGCATGTGAGGCTGGGGACATGTGTAGCCATCAGAGCGTCCGTACGGATCTGTGTTTAATTTAGGGTTGGGTGGTGGCGGGAGGTTTGGGGGGGGGATCTGAAGCCGCCACAGGTTTGTGGCAGATGGCTCCGTGTCAGCTATGACAAGCAGCCAGGCCTCGGCTTCCTTTGCAGATTTTTAACCCGCCCACCCCCCTAACTCTGAGCAAACCCCAACACCCCCACCCCAAAACCACACACACACACATACACATACACAGTACCCCACCTCCCAACCACATACACACACACACACACACACACAAAGACACACACCACTCTGCTAAACCAACGCCCACACACTGGCGCCTCCCAAACCCCATTTCGCTCGGATCAGGTAAATATGGGCACACTCTGGAAACTTTTGCAGATTCCCGTTGCCTCGGGCTGCAAGTTTGTGACTTGGCCCCATCTGTCACAGATCTTCCCTGGCTCAAGCTGCCAGGAGAGTCCTGGGCCGCCACCACCACCACACTCCACAAAACACACAGCCCTGCCCAGCACAGCCACAGGAGGGGCGGGAGCGGTGCAGCACCGTTAGCCTGCAGAAGCGGTTGGGGAGACGGGGGGGAATGAGATGGAATGAGAGAGAGAAAGTGACAGAAAATGAGAATTAGAGGAAAAGAGAGTTGGGAGGTTTAGAGCTAGTCTGTGTGAGAGAGAGGGAGGAAAGGGAGGTGATGTGTGTGAGAGAGAGGGAGAGGGAGAGGGAGAGGGAGAAGGAGAGGAGAAGGAGAAGGAATACAGTAGTGGGAGGAAGAGAGAAAGGGATGAGGATGGAAAGCTAAAGAGCAAGACAAGGACAAGAGGGAGAAGAGAGTGATCAAAAAGAATGGCTAAAAGAAAGAAAGAAAGAAAGAAAGAAAGAAAGAAAGAAAGAAAGAAAGAAAGGGAGACAAGAGAGACATTGAACAGGGAGGTGAGGATGAGAATTTTGCAGAAAGAGAAATGGAAAAGAAAGAGAGAGAGAGAGAAAGAGAGAGAGAGGGGTGATAAATATACAGTGTGTTTGCTTGTGCATGCATTTGCGTGCATGTGGTAGGTGTTTATATTTGCTGGGTTGGGGGCGATGAGTGAAACAGACAACTAATTGAGGAAAGAAGAGGTGATATCCATCATGTCAAAGCGTTTGCACAACTAAACCATTTCTTCATATCCACTTACAGAGAACAAGACAGAACAAAATGCACACCAGTAACACTAAATGGCATCCGAAGAAAACGAAAACAAAAAACTCCAAAAAGTCAAACATCCATGTTCAAACCCCGTTCAGCAACAGCCGCATATTTAGTGGCGAGGGAAGCAATAAAAATCTTGGCAACACAACAACCAAATAAGTAGTTATTCATCTTCAAACTGATATTATGAAACCTAAAATAATATAGATGGGCTGACTTAAATAGTGTGGTTAACCAGGGCAACATTGCAGAGAATAGACTTTCCTTTTAGTACAGAAAACCAGGAAGAGTAAGAGAACTTACTCAGGGTGTGAGTGCCAGATGCTTGGAGGTAAGAGTGCAATGTGATTGCAGAGAGCTGAACACTACTTCTCTAAAGCATCGAGCAGTTTAGTGTGTTTGCTACAAATATGATAATGAGAGGGAGTAGTGTGATGTGTGTGTGTGTGTGCGTGTACACTCTCATTTTGCTATATTGCAATGCACAACTACAAAAACACCATTTGACACTGAATTCAAACGAATGTGAAGCCACAAAATGCCTTTTTTCCAGGCAGGAGTTAGTGATTTAAAATGTACGTCTTTATTTTCTTTTTATTTTGATATGACAACCAAATACACACACACACACGCACACGCACATGCAAAAAAACAAATAAAATAAAAATAAATAAAAAACAAATAAAAAAAATGAAAAAAAAAAACAAAAAACAAAACAAAAATGCACCCTAACATGCAATATGTAAACAACATTTTTATATCCCAGTTTTGTGGTTGTCCTGTATCAATTTGCACATTTCATATTTCAGGATGGGCTTCAGAGATCTGATGCAATGACTGCAAAAGAGCCAAGAGAGGAAATACCTGTGCGAAGACTCCCTACTTCAGCTCTTTCTCTTTCTTTCACTCTGTCTCTCACACACACACACACACACACACACACTCCCTCTCTCTCTCATGCAGGCCAGATTCATTTCACCAAGAACTCAGCGCACAGGAATCAGACCCTATCTCTAGGATGAGAGAGTGAGAGAGAGAGAGCGAGAGACAGACAGGGAGAGAGAGAGAGCACAGGGCACCAATAACAAAAAAGGAGAAGAAAAGCAAAGAAAAGATGAGTGGGGAAGTCCTGTCATGGAACACCAGACCTGTGATTACTTTAATACTGCCATACAACAAACTCATGTACTGAAGAGGCTGCAAACTCTGACAGAGTCCTTTTTCTTTTCTTTTTTTCTCCCCCTCTTTCTTCTGTCCCCTCTTCTTTCCATTCCTCCACACACTATGAAGAACAAAAGACTGGCGCTCTGCAAATATCAGACGCCCGATTACCAAATGATGGATGCTTACCACATTTGTTGGCGCATACTTAACTGCTTTAATGGGAGTCAGAATTGGAGGTCTTTAGGCGGTGGTAGAGCATATGGAGTTGGTTACAATCTTGTCACCTTTAATGGAAATCACACACTGTCAATTGAAGTTCAAGCGCTGCCATAAACACTCCTTTATATGCCCTCATTAAGCATGGAGCCCAGAGAGGTAAAGCAGAGCAGAAAAGCACGCAAGTGTGTTTGCCAACCTCTGAGAACACACACACTCACACACACATACACACACACACACAGCATTCTCATCCTTTTGACAGTCATACTGATAATAGTCAGGCTGAAGAAGAGAAAACACACACACAAGTTTAACTATGGTTGTTGGAACTGATTTTTTTTCCAGAGACGAGTGAACTTGGAGAAGAGAGAAGGCAAAAAAATGGTTGAAATAGAAGGTATAAATGGTCTCAGATGGCTGTGTCTTCCAGGTACTTATAAATTAACCAGAATCATCTTTTACCTCAACGCCCCCGCTCAACAGAATAGAATAGAAGTGATGTAAAACTCTTGTTAGCGCTCCGCTCCTCTGGACCTTGTGGGTATGTGGAGAGAGTGGGTGGACGAGAGAAGTACATAATTGATTAATGGGCTATTTTTCACTTTCAACATTTAAGTTTTGATTCTTCTTCTTTATTTTTTTAAGAGAAAGATGGAGATAGAGAAAACTCTCAGGCAAAATAGGCAAAACTCATGCAAAATTGATTGGTTACCGACCAGTTAGGTGGGACCGGTCTCCTGGCATCACATATTCCGTTCGCACCGCTGATAGGAGAGGGGCGCCGAGAGACGCCTACGTAACTTCAAAGGTGCAACAACGCCGCTGCGGAAGCATTTCAGAGATGTTTGTGCCTTTGACATTAATAATGCACACGCAACACTGCAGGAGAACTTGGGATAAAGATACACACCAGAGAATTAAAACACGCATTAATGTTCGAGTTACATATGTATATTCAAAGTTCAACATAAATAGCAAGTGTCTATAGGTGAAGTGGACTTGACAACAAATTTTCTCATGCTTCTCTGAGATTAAAGTACTTACCTTAAAGAAAACAGAAAAAAGAAACACCTCACATGTTACTGAAAGTCCCTCTCATGGTGAGGAAAGCCTTCAATCACCAGGCTTTATCTTTCTCACTGTCCATACGGCATGGCATGCAGTCGGTCAATGCCAACTGCTCGCCAGAAGCCGTGAGTACGACAGCCGTCTCATCGAGCATGCTCTGCCTCCTTCAGTGAAAGTATGAGGCCGATGTGAAGGCTTCCCACAGCTACATATGATTAGCCGCTAGCACTAATCATAAACCCAGTGCAGTGAGGAGACGCAAGCATGCCGTTTTTTTTTATTGTGTTTACTTCTCTTTGCGGTTGTTTACCACACGGAAAACTTGTGATTACCACACGGAACGCTTGTGATAAAAAAGTGAGGTAAAGGGGAGTATGGGAGCAAAGTGGGGAGGAAAAAGGCTTTAACAGAGAATATTTAAACACGTCCAACACAACACTGGTGAGTGTTAATTTATCATTTAACTCACTTCAGAACTGCACAGCTAGGCTACATTAATAGTTGAGGATGAATAAGATGAAAACTTCTCTATTCTAGCTGGACTTTTGCACGGTTGTTTATGCCTTCTCTTTACATGTGTAGTGTGAAAAATCACAATTTTCTTGGCCTAACATAGAAATGTATAACAGTCCTCACATAATGTGTTCATTACTGTCTAAAAACACACACACACACATACACATGCACACACACACACACACACACACACACAAAGTAATAGAATGAAATATTACAAGTCAGGTGCCAGAAGTCTCCAAATGACACCTCTCTGACAGACGTGGTCGTCTGAGAAAGAATGTGCTCGCAGGCTGAGCATGTGAGCTTGGCGAGGTTCTCCGGTGTGAAGGACTAGGCGTTTACGGGGGTCCTGTTACCCAGCGTGTGCTAATGATGGCTGGACAGCTGAGCTGTGCAGTCTGCATCACTCCCTCTCTCTTTCTGTCTTGTTCTCCTCTCCCTCTCTTTCTCATTACTTGTCTCTCTTTCTCTGTGTGATCATCCGAACCCTGAGCCACTGCTAAGCCAATAGAGAGCAAAAAGGTAATGGCTTTGAAATGGAGTTCCAAAATGAGCTTTTTTGTTCCTCTGTTAAATAATCTCTTTGAAAGTGAACATTCTCACACATTCTCTCACTTAATTTATTTATTTATTTCAGCAGAGTGTAGGGGGGAAGAAAGGAAGCAAGTGCAGTAGAGAAAGAGAGAGACAGACAGAGAGAGAGAGAAAGTGTGAATGCCACACTGGTACAATACACCGTGGTACAGCTTTCAAACTCACGAATTGAATAGGTCTGTATCCCCTGAACGACAATTCAGAAGTAGGACACAAGTCTCTAATGTTGGAGCGGGTTGATAGTAAATGGTATGAGAGAATTATTAATCTGCTTGCTTGCAAGAGCCTGAATTTCTAATCCAGCTCCTTTTTAAAAAGGCCCCTGTCCCAATTTACCATGTGCTAATCGGTCAAATATTGCAGATTAAAGGGTTTTAGAGTTATTACACCTGCTTGTGGTCTATCACTGTCTCATTTACAGACAAGAAAGTCTTTTTATTCTCACAGTGAGGTGACAGTCACATGAAAAGATCCCTATTTTATTCACTGGATCTGGCTGTCACTCATACCAGCAACACATTTGTTTGGTAAGCATAAATAACGTCTTTTTATGACTTCAGAAGGATGTGTAGAGACAAATGTTTGCAACCATATTTTCCTTTTTCCTCATATGTTTTTTGTACTTTTTTTCTTTTTTTGTGAAACATTCTACATTGCTGTTCCTACATTGATGTAATTCAAGGTTATCTTTGGAGGCAGTACATAGCACCCTTTAGGCCACCTTGCACTGATACAAGCAGCATTGCACTTTCCCTCCTAATCCACCAGGGTCCTACTGCTCCACACATTACCTTCACAGTGACAGCCAGAGCATGGCACACTTGCACATGTCGGAGAGGTGTGTTCATGTTTTGTGTAACTGCCATGTGAAGTCCCTTAAGTCCCCTGTAGAATGTCTTTCTGAGCTGACACACACACACACACACACGCACACACCAAATCCAAAGCCTGTACACTCAGGTACAGATACTCAGCTTCAGGAAAAGTAAAAAAAAACAGATGCATATTTTATGACACAAAAACCTCAAAGCAGAACCTAGATATTAGTCACTTTGGTAATTAAAAATGCATATTGCTCTGCGCAGTCTCACCTAGTGCATTATTTAAGCCTGATATATTTTTTTTCCAAAGTTACCTCAACTCAAAAGGATTTTTTAATGCTAAGCAGCTTCCTCCAATTCACTGTGTGTTCTTCCACACTTCTCCTCTGGGTCAGCCATTAGTCTTGTACCAAATGGAAAATGTGGAACATCAGTATTGGCACAAGACATAGATTGACAAATAAATAAATAAATATATATATATATAATCTACAATAAAAAGACATATTGTAGGATAATGAGATCAAAAAGAAAGTAAAGATGTTAAGATGTCCTGCACAACACAATAGTACAATAGTAACAAAAGTTGTCTTAAAAAAAGAACAATGATTGTCCCAGGCAAAGTAGAGTAGAGTGTTATCACAATGCTTGGGGCTTATTCTGATCTCCTTGTCCTTGTCTGCTGCAGTCAGACTTACAGAAGTCGACAAACAAAGCATGTAGAATGAAACAGAAAACTTCCCATTGCCTCTTACCTTGCCTGGTTTAATCCAAGGGTTGACGATATCATGATAGAGCTGAGAGAAATAGAGAGGGAGAGAAGTTTTCTTCCCCGTAACCCTGAACTGTTATGGTCTGAGAGAGAGAGAGTATGTGTGTGTGTGTGTGTGTGTGTGTGTGTTTGTGTGTGTGTTTGTGTGTGTTTGTGCACGTGTGTGTATGTGTGTGTGTGTGTGTGAGAGAGAGAATCTGTATATCCTGCTGTAAGACATCCGTGTTTACACACAGGGAAAGGACAAATCTGGTCCTTATTAACAACTTTCTCTAAAGCAACATGCCCCTTGTCACTGAAAAACTTTTTTTTTCAGTGGCACGCTCAGATTGTCTTCAGAAACTTTTCCAGAAAAATCCACAGGAACCTGATTATCTGCCATTTAAAATGATCTAGTTGTTAATACTTTAAGTAAAGGTTACTAAATTGGTTCACTGGGTTGGGCTGAATTTGAAAACTTTGGCACAACAGAAAGAGGAGAGGGTTTGGGTGAACCACGGTGAACTACTACGTGCAAAATTTCACATAAAATTTTGATCATTTACAGGATGAAACCAGCCATTTTCTTTTACAAAATACCCTTTTAGATATTTAGCTATACATGTATGACTTTGCTCACTCATCAAATTTAATCAAGTACATCAAATAATTTATAGAATTCCACATGTATAATTGAACAGAATGGTGGAAGTCATAGTGTACTAAAAGCTACAAATGTACTTATGCAGGTGTTCCACCTCAGTTCATGGTGCATTTAAGACTCCATCCTAGAATGGGTGTGCATGAAGCATACAGAAAAGTTAAATGGTCCTATTTGATACGATGAAGAGAATGAACTGCTCTACATATATAGCATATACCCCACTAATACACACACACACATGCATATACACACACACACACACACTCACTCACACACACTCATTCACTTGGCCACACACAGATCAGTTATTTACAGTGTCTTGTTTAAGCTGTAATTATTGGGTTTACTATGAAACAATATGGACAAAGTGGATTGACATATACATTTGCTCCACATTAAAATCAGATTTAATATGAGACTCATGGGGAAGCCATCTCAATCAAAATAGATTTTTAGTTCAGATCGGTTTATGATCACTATTTTAAAGCTCACTCAAGCTATTTTCTTCAGACTTTACAAAATAATGTAAAAACACAAAACAAAACAAAACAAAAAATAAAAACACAGAAAGCTTTACTCTGCTTAAGATGTGTCTGGATACTTTATCAGTCATTACAATGAATCTCACAGTCAGATTTTACCCTGAATAATATTAAGTCCTAAATGGGGTTATAATTGAACTAGTGTCAAAATGGCAAACAATGACGCCTCTGTTACAATTAATAACTTGTTGACAGAATCTATGAGGCTTAATATTAAGGTCTTTTTTCCCCATTCAAGTCCATTACAGTCACTGCAAATGGTTCTAGGGCTTCCTGACACTGAATGTAGGCAAGCGATAATTTTTGTTTAGCGAGAAGACTACTGCTCGTGGGCTTAAAAGAGGCAGAACTGGCACTGTTTGGTTTTAATGAATGAGGTGGGTCTGCCTTGACGTTAATGAAGACAAGAAAGAACACCTTTGTCGTTTTCATGCTGGTGGAAGAGGGGAAAACAGTTTCCTTGAGACGACAACGACAGCCTTTTCTTGGCTGAGATAGGGAGAGTGGGAAAACATCTCATTATTCAAAAATAAAAAGGGAGAAAGTCACAATTAGAATGGCTTCTGATGAAGAGTAAATACAATGAGGTGATTAAGGCAGGGATGCTTAAAGCGCCACTAATTAAATGGATATGCAAATGTTGTCATACTTAGCAGATTGAATTAAAATTACTTATTGTAATGCACGTGTTATGGTATTATTAACATGACAACTTGAGGACTTGTCGAGGAATCATACTTCACTATCAGATGCAGTCTCACTTGTTTTTATTTATATATTTCTGCTTTTTTTTCACCTCTCTCTTTTTTACCTCCAAAGGAGAGAAAGCCACTTTGCTTCTATCTG
>JAIFZK010000021.1:10057500-10070000 GCA_027481765.1 Tenualosa thibaudeaui | reverse complement strand
CTACTTCCTCATGCGGAGGAGGTTCAACTTCAGAGTTAGCCAGACAGTCACTTCTAAAGCCACACTAAAGTGTTTAAACATCTGAGAAGCACCAGGTCTTAAGAGGACGTGCTGCACTCAAACTTTTTTTTGTTGTATTTGGTTTTTGCTCCTGATTTTGTTGCAGAAACTTTTCCAAATGTAAATCCCCCAAAAATGTCCCTTGTTCAGTAGTTTTCACAATTATTGGCAAGCTGCAAAATACTTTTGCAAATACTTTTTTTTTTTGGGGGGGGGGGGGCATGTTTGCCTCATGTCTAGCAAGCTCTCGCCATTTCTTTCATAATCTAGTCTGTTGCTCACGAATCTTCTGTACTATCACCATAATGAACAATGAATAGAGACCGGACGTTGATCATTGATTATGCTGAACATTTTTTAACATACATTTAGACTTTTTGTGTTTACTTAAAGTTTGAGGTCACTGTGTGCTCTCAGCTGGAAAAGAATGATATATTCATAAAAAAAAGAATTTGGTAAAACATATAGACCGAATGCCAAACCAGTAGCTAAGACTAACTGAACAGCGCAAGGAAAATGAAACTGAAAGTGAGTTTCTGTTAGCATTACCTGCTGGTTCACTATTTGGCATACATTCACAATTCTTTTTGTTTGGTTTTTGTTTCCTACCGACAATAATAGTACAAAAAAATTGCCAGGAAACAAGTTTGTGAGAGAGATGGATCCAAATGAAGAAATTACCACAGACATGGGTCCCATGGGCAGTAGAACTCTGGAATATGGTACTTGATAACTTGTGCTACAGAGCTCTCCTTAGTACAGATAGTTTTTTGCTTTGTTTATGCCTTTCATAAGTATGTGGCAAGGTATGCTTCTGTCTGTAGATGTGCCAAAAGACAGATGTGCGAAAGGACAATTTATTCAAATTTATTTCAAAGAGTGGAAGTGTAACACAACCTGGAAAAGAATTAATGGCCTATTTCAGGAGGGCTTTACAGAGCCACAATCACACACACACACACACTTAAATCAAGGGTGTGTCAGTCACAGTTTGACAATCGAAAGCTGTGTGAAGCAAAATCAGTGAGTGCACAACTGCCTATTTTAAAGTCCCATTAGTATTTGAGCCATAGTATTTGCTCCTAATGGAGTCAATTTAACATTCAGCAAAGGTATACTTTTTAACAGCGTGTGCTCACCATGGGAACTCAACCCACTTGTGTTGTCGTCACCTTGTTCTAACAGTTTAGCTGCATGAGCACAGTGTTTTGGCAAAACAGCGATTCAAATAGCTTTAGTGCCTTGTGTGGTGTGTGTGTGTGTGTGTGTGTGTGTGTGTGTGCAGGAGTAATACGTGTGTGTGTGAGTGTAATGTGTTTTGCCTTTACCGCTTTTGCACCAGGTACACAGTGCGCTAGGCTGTCTCAGATTGTCATGCACTCGAGAGAGCAATCAGCCGTGATATCTCGCGCTTCACGCAGGAGCTGGCGGATCAGCACAGGTGCTTGCCTCAGCTGTGGCGCATTGGTTAATTGAGCAAATCTCTTATTTCTTACCCTCCTATAGCTCCAATTAACTCTTGGCAAGGCTCTCTGCTGATTATATCTAACATGCGAAATATGATCACAGCAGCGAGGCAAGGGCGTTCACCAGTAAGATCTCTGTGCACAAACCCCTGTTTGTGTTTGTGTTTGTGTCTTGTGCTGCACAGGAAGGTAATCCTTGCTTTTGCTGTGGGTAAATGAGCTCAGGGACGAGATTGGCTCATCGTATGGCTGTTTAGGAGGAGCGTGATGGTGGTGTGTGTGTGTGTGGTCATATTTGTTCAGTTGATGTCCTTCTGAGCTGTTCAACCCCATCTGTGAAAAAAACAGAATTGCAGCAAAAGACAACCCCATGACACGAAAGACACACAGTCAACATATACAGTGCAGCCTACTGGCCGCATAAATAATTCTACACAAAGACAGCTAAAGCACTATAACACCATGGCATGATAATGACAACTGACCTTAAAAAAATCCAACTGATAAATTGTAAAAACTTGAGGTAATATACACACATAAATGTCAAGCAGATAAATAAATAAATAATCTTCATAATAAAAGTCCCCCCAAGCAATAACAAAGAGCAGAGACCTGCCTGTGTAATGACTGATCTCTAATTCCCAAGAGGAAAGATTCCACACATGTGCCTTGTGCCAACATATTGGCTCAATGACTGTGCTATCACATTAGGACATCATGAAAGAAAGATAATATGTTAGATTAAATATGTATGGGAGAATTAGGCTACCTCAAGTCTTCTATCATTTAAATTCAAATCGGTCCATCAGACGTGAGGGTCTCATTAAAGTGGTCTGGAAATTAGCTGATAAAAAACACTCTCACATTTGGTGATAATACTGATAATTTAGACCTCGAATCTCCAAAGTTCTTGGCTATGATTAAAGCTTTTTATGAGAAAAATCTGTTGTACCTTGCAGGGATTCTTTTTTCCATGGAACTCTGCTGTGGGAATTCATTGAATAGCATTGCTGAGCACGTAATGGTTGGCCTGTATGATGGCACTGTGCGCAAACCAAGGGTGGCTGACGTGCTGTTAAAGCTCCATCATCTTGGCGATGTCATCTCATCTATTTACTTAATTATTCCCAAATGTGTGCATTTTAATATATGTTCTAAATGGCCGCTCAGCATTCGCACCGGAGGACAGTTGCCCGACATTTGTCATCAACGTAGCAATATGTAGCAATATGTAGCAATATTCCTATTATGTTTCAACCCATTATGTTTTAACCACAATATGTCATGTCTTCAACAAACATAAGAAACACATACAGGAGACACACTGATTCACACAACAAAAATATAAGGATACAAAAGTCTTATGAGGACATTTAATTATATAGTAAGGACAAGGAGGTCAAATCAAATCAAAGTCAATCAATCAAAGCCAAAGGTCTACCTTGGTCTACCTTGACAGCAGAGCACACGCCTAAATGCTTTCCTTCTGATGATCAACAAATAAAGGTCTTTTTGTTATTATTATTATTATTATTACTATTACTATTACTTCTCACAAGAGAATACATCCTAAAAGGCTGAATGTCTGGGCATGGTCCAAAGTGATCCTTCACAGCAATGGAGTGGAACATTGCTGATATCACTGATGCTGAGTGTGTTCAGAATCAGTGTGGTAAATGTCTGCTTACGTAAAGCCAACTTACAGAGAGCAACACAGCAAGAGATCGCAAGACAAAGGGAGAGATCGCATCCTCTCACAACTTGGTCAGGTGACATGCTGTTTTTTTTTTTTCTCCTTTTTTTGGTCTTGTGAAGACCATGGATTTGTCCCACAAAGACCCCCTTTTTTGGTGAAGGTCAAAAGCCTGTGTAACAGCTTAATAATGCCGCAAGAAGATTCCCTAAGTAGCCTAGATTCGGCTGGGGTTGAGTACAGACTCCTAAGGTGAGGTATTAGCCAAGCTTATTTATTTTCATTTCCTTGCCTCTCATTCACTGCTTTCCCCTGTGGTAAAGCTGATTTCTTCCATGATTCCCATCTTAATTTTAATACCCGTTTTTTTGCTCATCACACAGACAGTAGATTTTTCCCTTTCTTTTTTTTCTCACCCCCTTCTCCTTCCCCCTGCTTGAAATAATGGAACTCCCGCACAGGAAGACAAGGCGACCACTGGGAAGACAGTAAACTAGCTTCTTTCTCTGGCAATTAATTGGTGCACGGCCATGTGCATATATGATAACAGATTTTTTTCTCCCCCTCTTCAACATGGAAAAAGGGAGGTTAATTAATGTAAGAGCTGTGTTCGTCGAGATGCAGAATTTACTGTGCCAGCCCCCCCACCACCACGTACTCATCTCTGCGCCCCACCCCACCTCACCCCACCCCACACCCCACTCCAACCCCACCCCACACCACCCCGACATCAGCCTCCCACACCGCCTTAAGAGCCCTGATTCCACACTAATGACCTAGTTCTTTTAATGAGAGGCATTAACCTCTGGCTACAGTCACCCAGGTCTTAATTGTCAACTGAAGCAGAAGCTGAGGGGAGAGTCCCCCCCCATTCCCCCCATCTGATCAGCAGGTATGGACGACATTACCACATGTCAGCCTGGGCCCCAATAAATAAATCTGTTGCCCGGGAAACAGCAGACATCGTTGCAGTTGTCTCTCTCTTTTTTGTTAATATTTAAATAATTCTCAGAATATCCATTTTTAATTCTGTCTTCCCCCCCTCCTCTGTGCGTGTGTGTGTGTGTGTTTCTTCTGGGGTGCCACAGGAAACGGCCTGTCATGCTGCGACCACTGAGGCAACTACACACACAGCCAAATAATACAATAATTAGAAAATGCATCTGCTCAGGAACCTGAGAACTCATTAGAATACATTTTAAAGCAGGAAAATGCTTGGTCCTTTCATTTACCGAAATATGATTAAAAATTCCCCTTTATGTTGCACCCAAGAGGTGTGTTTTAAAATTCAAACACTATTTACTATATAGTACAATATAAAATACATTTCATAACGAGTTACAGAAATATAGACACCTAATTAGAGGGACACTTTAAAGCAACCACTGCCTTTAATAAGGAAAGTTCAAAATAGCTGGGGATGGGATGGGGTTGGGAGGGGGGGTGTTGTGTTCAAAGAGAAGTACAAGTCACAGACCGGGCAGTTGTGTTGCTTCAAAGAACCATTGTTATGAATGATTCTAATAAAGAACAGAGAAGCACCTAATGTTAACCTCTTTTTGCACAGTAAAGTCTAAGCAGTGTTGTCATTTTACTCAGCTGAAGTAGGAACTGAATGGCTTCTCACAAACCCATTATGAAGCACCGCTCAGTGCCTCTTGTCATGATATATCACCTATTTGGGAGCTGACTCCTGAGCTGGATAAGGCCTGAATGTGGTTGAAATCTGGGCCAACTCCATCCCGGAGCTCAGCTGCCGTTTGTGAATTGATTCCAGCTCTCTATCCAGAGGCCCTCGCATTGAACACTGCTGCGACTGATCCAGTGCTCAATAGCAGATAGATGAATAATAGCAGATGGATGGATTCTATCGGCACATGTGCATTCATGAGTGATCGCCTTCTCTTGATGTTAAAGCGCTGCTGTTACACTGTTATAGTGGGGAGAGATTAGCGCTAATAAAGCTTCCTGTCAGTCTCCTGTGGGTGGTGGGGGTGGCGGTGGCTAGGCACTGGCAGGGTAGGTGGGTGGAGGGGTTGGGGAGGTGGCATTGTTAAAGATGGACATGACGTGACAGCCCGCTGGTCAGACCTGAGAGATGGAGAGGCCAGCCAGAGTTGTCCGACAGCCATGTTAGCAGTGGCAGTGCTGAAGAGAGTATGACAAGGTTAGCGTTAAAGGGCATTGGTGTGGCAAGCCCAAAGATACACACACACACACACGGGTATATTTATATACACGTCTGTATTACACACACACACACATATACGCAGGTACATTTACACACATATCTGTGTACACACACATGCACAAACACGCGGGTATATTATACACGTCAGCACACACACACACCTTCAAACACAGGTATGCTCTCACATCATCACATGCATGTCCACACATTGACAAATACGTCGACAAATAAGTGACGTTCGTCTCCATGGACTCACAATGCACACACACCTACAAAAAGACAGACATGTGCATGCATACTCACACACACACACACACACACACACACACACACACACACACACACAATCAACATCAAGGTCACAGTGTTGAGCACAAGCCCTGCATCACAGCTGCAGAGTTGTGCTCCTCTCCCTCTCTCCCTCTCTCTCTCTCTCTCTTTCTCTCTCATTTACCTTCATGATGTTACATAAAACATCCTAATCAACATGAGAAAGTGCTGTCAAACACCAATGAGCACCTTGTCAGCACTTTGTCTGCTTGAGCTAGTTCACCGGGGGTAGATCATATTCACCCTGCGATCACAGCCTGCCTGCCTGCCTGCCTTCCTGTCCATCTGCAACTTCTCTTTTTCTCCCTCTCTCTCAGCATGCATTTGCTGATTTTTTACTTATTTGGGTAATTTTTTCAGTTCTGAAACAGAAATTGTGTCTAAATCTGAAAGATCAAACTAATGGTAAGCATGTGTGCCATTGCATGTAATCGGAGACATTACTGCTGTCTGAAAAAAAAATTCCTTGTTGTTTCTTGGCCTCCTCAGCCATGGAGACCATAAAGCGGTGCTCTATGGTGCACAGAGAATGGCGGGGTTGTTTTCTCAGCACAATAAATGATAGGTTTCAGGAGAAGATCCTGTCTGAATTGGGATTCAGAGAGTCTTCACGCTAAATTTAAAAAAGGAGCTTCCAGGATGCCCTAGGAGCTGGAAAAAAGCTTTCCCAAAGCCGCTGGCATTTGAGGGAAAAACAGAAAGAAGACCCTGAAGCTTTGCAGAGTTTGATATATATGTACATATAGTGTGTATATGAAAGAAACATATATATATCCCAACACCACAATCATGGTGATGATGATGATGATGATGATCAATTCAATCATCATCAACAGCCTAAAAGACCCATTGTAACTTCTCAACAATATGGCCAGTCATTTATTTGTTGACAGCACAGGTTCAAAACTGTAATCCTTGACTGCCTCCGAATTAGAATGTCTTTGATGTCCCTGCTTTTTTTTGTCTTTTTCCCCCTTCATTCTCTTGCCTGGAGGCTTTAGTGATGCTCTGAAGTCCTGTGTTTATTCGCCCCTAATCTTCTTCTCATCTCGCGGCTAGCGGTGACAGATGGTTATAGGCACACAATAGTATTAGGAGTTGGATTCTTTTCCCTCTCGGTCCTTGCTCCTCTCCTCCTCTTTCATGCCGCCTGCCTCGCTGTACGACAAATAGCTGTGAGACGAGGGGCAGGGCTTCTCATGGCAAACGAGGCCTCGCCGAGGTAAGATCGAGTAAAGATCTCCGCCGCCTGCCAACACCCCCCACCCAGCCCCCCTAACCATCATCCCTCCCTCCCCCATGCACACACACATACATACACACACACATACACACACACACCACACTAAAGCCGCCCTCTACTCTTCCCAGCGCCATCCTTTCCCTTGTCACTTTCCCTGTGAAACCTTGCTTGTTGCCACCGCCAACTCTCCAAGGTAAAGCGCATTAACCTTGCTGACTGTTATTAAAAAGATATATTTGCCAGGTAGGGCTTTTCTCTCCCACACAACCCCACAACTCCTCGCCTTGCCTGTCTACTGCTACCTTAAGTGAATGTCTTTGTGTGGATGTGTGTTTGTGTCTGTGTGTGTGTGTGTGTGTGTGTGTGTGGTGGGAGGTGGGGATATACTGACATACCACACTGACGCTGGGTGTCGTCATAAATCGCGAGCACGCGGCGGCGTTGGTGTAATTTTTAGTCCTTCTGTCTGCGCGTCAGCTGAGCACTCCTGGATGATGCATAGTGGTAAATAAGGTGGAGGGGAAATTAGCCTTGCTGTCAGACTCTACCTTTTACCCCGGGGCATGCTGGAAATTGACTGCACGCTAGATTTTCAAAATTAGCCCCTTAATGTTAGGCTGACAAACGGAGGGGCTTCGTAATGCCCCTCTGCGTCAAGCCACCAAGGATTAATTACCACCTTTGCCTTCCGTTCGCGCATAAGTAGTTTCTCCCCAGCCAACATTTCTATAATTCCACAATAAAAAAATATGGAATTTCTCTTTTTATTTATGTGCTAGTGTGCACAGGTATGGCACCACCGTTAAGATATGGCCACCCTTATTATTCCCAGGATTGGTTCTGGCGGAAGTGAGAATATTACCTCCTCCTCAGTCTCCGCCTGTCACCATCCTTCACATTAAATGTCAATATTTTGTTTGGGATTTCATTTTAATTTATATTGCTATAGCCTTCCAGCTGTTTTAATAGTACCTGGTTAGTATTTTGCTGTGGGAACATAATGAGAGAAAACTGCATGACTCTCACAGCGATCCACAAGAAACATATTTGTTGATAAAACAAAATGAATATGAGTGAAGCACCTAACAGCAGCAGCGACAGCATGAGAAATAGCACAGTGACTTGCATTGTATAATGTCGCAGAATTAAGGTCAGTTAAGGCAGTTAAGGCAGAATAAAGTGTTATTTCATGCAAACAGAGAGACAATAGGCTAAAGTCACATTCACATCATGGGTCTGTCAGAGAACTATGGTGATGGTCTGATTAGAGTTTTGAAAAGAGTCCAATGAAGTTCAACTGGGAACCTGAACTAGACAACAAGTTAATAGAAGCAACCCTGGTGTGACCAACCTGCAAAATCACTGTATTTAAAGCTCCACTGAGGCCTACATCCCTAGAGGGAGTGCAGGCTTGTTGGGGTAGGATGGGGTCCGGGAGGGGAGGGGTGGGATGGTTAGTGTTCTGCTAGAACCGGACCACAGAAGGAGCGCTGGGTCAGAGATTAACACACAAGCTGTGCTCAGGACATATGGCATTTGTCATCTCCCACTGGGAGAGTTGTCCCCTGACACCCAACCGCCCCCCAACCCCCCCTCGCCCCCCCTCCCCTCAACATCACACCCCAACTCTCCCCCCACTCTCTCCCTGTCTCTCTGCAGGATTTAAAAGCTTGGAGTGCTTTAGTTGTTTACAGTGCAGCACATATCCTCTATTCGTGGGCAAACTTAGTCCTGCAAGTCGCAGTGCTCAGAAAAAAATGGCTCAGCTCAGCTCACCCTGCTGACTCTATGGGAACTCCACACAGATGTGACACTTGTGCTCTTTTTTTTTGTTGATGTTGTTCCTGTTGTTTTCATTCCTTTTTTCTGATCTCATCGACCGCATGACAGTGGATGTCATTAAGGGGCGGCTGCAGAGTCTCACACCTCACTTCTGAAGTTGTAAAGCTAAATGATCTTTTATAATATTAGGGGTATGTGTCTTGGCATCACAATAAATCCATCAAGAAAAAGAGAAATAGAAAGAAATAAACAAAACAGAGAAGGGGAAAAAAGATTGATTTCTTGGAAAAGCTGCTATCTGTCTACGTGGGATGGGAATATGTACACAGCCGCCATCCAAAACAGTGCTTGTAATTCCATGTATGACTTGTTTACAAGGGAGTGTGTCACTTCAGTGTTTGTGCGTCATTACCTAAAACAAACAGCGCGCCCCGGAAAAGTGACACATGGACTAAATGATAGAACACAGGGAAGGAAAAATGGTAATAACAGAGTATTCAGTGTTCCCCTTTAAAGACACCCCCTCTTGGAGGTTCATATTTCATCATGAGGCGGGCGGGCAGGCGAGCGAGTAAGCGAGAGTGGTGAGCTGCTGGTGGAGACGTGATGAATCACTGTGGTGGGGACGTACCTGTGGGAAATCTGGATGACAGTGGATGGGTGGTGGTGGTGGTGGTGGGTAGAGGACTTTGAGAACAGCGAGGTTGGAGGCTGTTTCTCTAACAGCAGCAATACTTATCCCACGCAATAATTTTTGTTTTTGTTTTTGGAAGAAACTGGTTATGTTTTGAAAGTGTGTGTGTGTGTGTGTGTGTGTGTTTGTGTGTGTGTGTAGATTGATTTCTGTATTACAAGAGAGAGCATGCATCAGTTTGTAGTGTGTATAAGGAGATGAAGATGGCAATGCATTTGGGAATGGGAGTGGGGCTAGGAATTAGCTGTTAAAAAATTTGAAAATCCCCCTTATCATAACAATGGCTGGCCATTGGTTTTACTCCTGTCTGTTGATTTAACACCTACCAGGCCAGGTCCAATTGGCTATCCACTTAAAAAAAAACCCTCACCATGTTGTCCCAATGCTTCCACCCCCACCTGGTGAAGTAGCAGCTCCACCTCCACACTTCCACTAAAGCAAGGCTGGAGCTGTGATCTGAGGATGAAGGGAAACCACTAATCAGGCTACATGCAGATTAACAAACAGCAAAGAATTATAATAATAATAATAATAATAAAAACGGGGAAGAGCAAGCTTGTGGTGACTGTCTGAGCAGATATCAGCTCGAAGTCCTCCTCTTGCATGCAGTTTTAATTTACTTTGAAATCAAGAGGATGTTAGCAACAATAATCCAGCAAATACTATGTTTAGTGTAGTTCAGCTAATAAAACAGGGCTTTGTTGCTGACATCCACGTAGGTGACAGTGGTACAAAGATCCCATAGCATGAGGGTAAGAAATATATGGCCCCAGGGACTCAAGCTCAGCGAAAAATAAAAAAAAGGAAAGAAAGCCTCTCGGCAGAACTATAAGGCGACATAGGTGGTCTCCACCACTGTTTGTCAGATTTATTGATATTCCTCAGTGGAGAACTTTGTCTTCGGGTAGAGCATCAGCGGTGGGGCAATAGAAGAAAGAAGCCTGATATCTGCTGACGGGGCATATTTCCTGTCGCCATTCTCCAGCGGATGAGGGAACGATAATGTTTGCCTCCACAGGTGCCAAGAAAACACTTTTCCGGCGCAGCCAGATGGGTAAATCATCTTCGATAGAATCTGACACAAAAGCAGACCCAGTCCTGAAAACACGGAGCTCGACATCAGGCCACTGTTGCTGAGTTCCCCTTTCCACAACCACATAAACAGCCACAGGGGGTCTTGAATGCACGCGTTCACTTTCTTTTTTTCTCTCTCATCATACACGCCCCCACCCTCTTTTTTGTAGGTAAGCTAATTACAAGTCATGGTCAATAATTAGAAAATGCTCTGTCACGCCGGAGTAGGTAATAGGATGCAGCAGACCGATGGCAATGATAGAACACTAAACAGGTAGAACTAATTGCAACGATAAACTAGATAGCAGGGCTTGCCTTCAAAAAAGAAAATGTTCAGGAATATGGCTTCACTCTGAGATAAACATCTGAGAATGTCATATTTAAACATGCGCTCATTGCCTGCACTTTTTCCATTTTTATTAAATTGCTCTGATTCATCTATTTTTTATGAGGTGGTTTTTAATCAGGTACCTCCAGACTGTTTTATTTAGTCCAATTACAGCGAGGCAGCAGTCATTTTCAAATAATTTTGTTTACACGATTACATTAACCCGATGAATTATACACCGACTCCACATCAAGGTGCTGATGGCGCATGGAGATCAGTCTGTTTTTTCCCTTCTCTCTCTCTTTCTCTTTTTTAAATGCAAATAAGAGATGCACTGCCATTTGAATGCAGGCTCCTTCACTGCTTTTCGTCAATACAAGAAAGAACCTGCCATGTAATTAGCAGAATATGGTTCTAATGCTCTTCTCCTTGAGAGTTTGACCCTATTTGTTTGCGCTGAGGTAATTTCATTAGTCTGTGCGATTCCCAAGAGTTCCTGTGTGTTAATGCTTAAACGTTCACCAGAGAGGGAATGAGTATTTGGCAAAGCAGCGGTGGAGAATGTGAAGGGAGCACACACACAAAAAACATCTCTTTCATGTTGACAAATTCCATTAGCAAGCTGAGCGAAAGGCTCTTGTTTTTTTGTCTCATTTTATTTATGATAATGCGTCGACATAAAGAGGCGGAATATCCGTCACTTGCCACCTATGAGGCTTGAACAATGTGCCCAAACCGTTTATGATATGCTTCTGCTTATTTTTTGTTGTTGTTGTTGTTTTTGTCTCTGGCATGGTGTTGGGGACAGATTGAGGAAAAGACATTGGTCTTCATCTACCCGTCTCAGTCTCAGATAACCCCCTCAACCCCTCTCAACCCTTCACCCCCCACCCCTCCTCCCTCTCTCTCTCTCTGCCAGGGCTTGCTCCAGGTTAAACACCTTAATGCACTGAAGCTGTTGGGGTGGGCTGCGCCCCAGTTGATTGTGAATTCCCTTCAGGGAGCCCGACCACAAAGCCCCACGCCGGATTTCACCGCCACCACAAGCAGGACCAGGAGCAGTGGCACTGCGCGGTTCAGCTTCCATCCTGCAAAAATAAGTCAGGTCTTCTGGGAGCCACGTGGGGAGACAGCAGATGGGGGGCGGTTTTTGTGTGTGTGTGTGTGTGTGTGTGTGTGCGTGTGCATGTGTGTGTGTGGTGTTATGCTTGACTCTAATCGACATCTCTTCATTTGTTAAAGCAGCATTAAAAATGAAGGCGGCATTATAATGGGTGGAGTTGCTAGGTACTGCCATGGCATCTGACAGAAGTGTCATGTGGAATCGATGCAAAGATTTCTCCCCTGTCTTAATCAAATTATCACCGAACCAAGTCCCAAACACAAAACAAATGTTCATCTCAGAAAATCCATCATTTTATTTTGAATGCAATTTTCCCTCAGAAGAAATTGCAGTGTCACGCCAAGCAGTCTTGCTATAATCATTGCACCAGTCCTTTATTCTCCTGTCTAGATCTGTCCGTCTCCTTAATACAAATATATGCACAAAATCCATCTCTACAATGTAGAGATTTTTATGATAGTAAAACACAATAGTGCTACTGACATACTCAGCTTTTGTCAATTAAGGAGAGAGAGA
>JAIFZK010000021.1:9982500-10052500 GCA_027481765.1 Tenualosa thibaudeaui | reverse complement strand
AATTTTGAGGAAAAAAAAGTTGAGTAGGCAGGAACACAGTAATGGTGCAGAGATTCTGCTGATTCCACTGATCTCAAATTACTGGACACAAGCAACTGGAGAAGCAGCTTGAATGACACACAAAGGGAGTCTAACTCAGTAACACTGAGTAACATCTCTTAACACTGGTACGTATTAGCAATCTGCATTGCATACATACCTCATCTTATGCACTATGCTACTTTGATCTATTGTACACAAAAAAGTACGAATATGCTCATACTAGAAAAGCTATACTGTACTACACTATGTTATACTGTGTATACTATACTATATTGTAATGGGAAAAAAAACTAAACTAAAGATGCTACGATTATTAACCCTAAATGGGTGTTAATGAAGATCTAAAGGTTTAGGGATGCACGAATGATGCTCCAAAGACCAACAGCTACGCATTAAAAAGGCATGAACAGGATATGCAGGATTTGGTGAAGCTGCAGAGGTGTTGATGAAGATGAACAGGAACAGGTAAAAGGTAAAAAAGACTGGAACTCATTTGTTTGAATCTGAATGGCCCATTAGGAGCACTAAGGCTTGAAAGAGCCCTAAATGCTTTTCAATTGAGGAGGAATGATGAAAGGATTAGTGGAGAGAGAGCCCAGGCAGAAATCCCGGAGATGGATGGCTGGCTGTGTGGACATCTGAGGACCCCCACCACCACCACCACCCCACCACACACACACACACACACACACACACACTTTACAAAGTGGACAAGGAGGGAGTTGTAGAAAGGTATTACTGATGGTTCTGTCTGGCAAGTCCGAGGAGGGATCCATTCAATAGGCAATTTTAAAATTGAATGAGGAGGTTTGACTAAGCAATAAAAACTGCACTCGCACTAACCCACCCACCACTCACACACAGAGACACACACACACACATACACACATACACTCACACACCACCCCACCCAAGAGAGGTACTTAGGAGAAATGCCACCAATTATCTTATTTATAAATCAACAGCAATTTCACTGATGACTTTATCTCAAATATAATTAAACGCAAATTCCAAAGTCAAAAATCATTTTATCTAATTTCCTTTATTGGTAATAATCGCAGGTCCCATTTCTTAACTTCTCCCTAGTGCTGGCGCTCATAAAAAAATCCCATTGATTTCCACAGGGCAGGACAGCTTCCTCTTTGAGGAGCGGCCTCCGAAGCCAGCCTGGACAGGAGAGAGAGAGAGAGATACAGAGAGAGAGAGATCACTGACCGCCCTCGAGAGGGGACAGACGGACGGATGGACAGACGCCTGCAATTGCACTTCTGGGTCCTGGAACTACACGTAACCTAAATGTCAAGCAACAAGGAACCTCGCTTGATAATTATGAGTCAGTTTTTAATGGCCTGGGCAAGAGTGGGCTTGACTGCACAGCACAGGCCCCTGAGCGGCCAGCAAGACCCGGCTTAGCCCTCCGCTAAATGAGGTTAGCCATGTATCAGGGTTTTTGTGGAGAGAGAGAGAGGGAGAGAGTGAACGAACGAACAAGAAAGAGAGAGAGAGAGAGAGAGAGAGAGAGAGAGAGAAAAGGACTGATAACACCACAGGGTGTCGCTTCCCTGTGCCACTGGCATCATCCTTGTCCTCATTATCAGTGAGGGCAGCGCACACAGGTGAAAAGCACCTCTTGCGAGGCGAGGCAACCAGGCACGGTCGGGGAAAGCAAACACTGTTCCTCACGTTGCATGTACGCAAGGTCATTAAAGCACATTAAAATCCACATTAGGGTCATTAAAGTCTCCCCAGCAGTCAAACGGTATCAGTGACTCATCGTGCCCAAACGCCACAGACTCCTCTGTGTGTGTGTGTGTGTGTGTGTGTGTGTGTGAGTGAGTTGTCTCTCTGCCTAATAGCATTTCTGCACTAACCGCCACCCAGTGTCTCCAGCGTCTCCATCAGAGCCCTGCGCCTCATAGTCTGTGGGCCTCACTCCAAAGCATTGCCGTGACAACTAAGATGGGAGCAGTGTGGTGGTGAGCGTGTGTGTGTGTGTGGAGATAGCATTTAAAGGCGACCAAATGTGCTCAATGAACTCAAATTTGCCTTCGGTTTCCCCAGTGGAGATGTGCAAGAGGAATACTTCTGAATGCAAACTTAACTTAGAGAAAAAAAGAGAAAAGGATAGAGAAGAAAGGAAGAGGAGAGGCAGAAAGGAGTGTGTGTACATCCCATAATCATCTCTTCTGCATAGACAGCAGGGATAGAGAGGCCGTCTCTGGAGGGACACTGGTGATGAAATATGCATATTATGTTAAATATTTCACAATGTACATAGGTTTGCAGACAACCATGGCAAGAACAGGAATCGTTACACATTAGACAGAATATGATTGTTGATGAATATGATTGCACTCTTTCAATAAACGGTGAAGCAGATTGTTTTAAAAAGAGTTGGGAAATATATACTTGTTAGAGCATGTGTAACAGAATTCAAAATTTTTGGCCAAAAGAAAAGCATAGAACCAAATCCAAAACTCCAAAAAATTCTGGGTGTAGAAACCACTTCTGTGAGCTGAAGAGAGAAAATATTCCAAGAATGTGTTTACATTTTTTTTCCCTGCTGGAGTTATTCTGTAACTTTTAAAAAATAATCTTCCTTTTTTCTGTTATGCATTGTAATAATACTCATAGGGTGTATATCTGGTCTAGTTGTCTCTAGAATGGAGGAGAAATATATGCTAAATATGTAATGTGTCAAGTACGGAATGACATATTACAATGGTGCAACAATAAATATGCTCAAGAGATCATTCATGAGACATTGTGATAGTCCCATCAAGACGAAGAATCACTGTGAGGAAAATGTGTGTGTGTGTGTGTGTGTGAGTGAGTGGGAGGGTTGCATGAGAGCTGTATAGAGATAATATATATATATGGTATCACCCGGAGCTAAATGCTTGGGGGCAATTTAGTCCCCTCAAAGTCTCGGTATCAATGAAAAATTTACTTCAGTTGGCGTTGTGTGCAGCAATCGGCTGCTCAGACGACATGAAGAAGTGCCAGGGGTTTGTAGCTCAAGGCAAATATTTCCATAAAGAGCTTTGTCTATTTCCAGTGTCTTTAAGACTTTAGAGACAGTGTGTTGCGAGTGAGTAGCAATTCATTTGAAGTGTGACACACCACCAAACAGATGGAAATAGGCAAAGTCATCGGCACGAAGTTACTGCAGACATGAAAGGCGAAGGTTATTGTGGCACTTAAAATGTTGTGATGTTCTCAGACGTCATGTTAGGTCGCGCTGCCTAAACTTCCAGCGTGATCATTATTCAAAATCCTGCTTTGCTTTCTTTGCACCGCCCCCATTTTGTTGTTGCAGCTTGAACTGTAATCATGCATTGTTGCCACACAAGAAACACTTATTTAGAAGTGATCAAGATGATTAAATCAACAATGGTTTCAGCGGCCCTGTTTTAAGCATTTGGGATAGCTATGTGCTCTTTTCGTGGCATTTGAGCGATGTTAGCATGTTTGTCTGTGTAGTGGTCAGGGCAAGCTTCTACCAGCACCATGAAAGGTATCCAACAGATGTTTGCATGATTCATCCCCGACTCAAATCAGGTCCATCTGATTAAGAGTGGGAGCTTCCCTTCATCGACCACGTCACATCTGCCATGCCATGCAAGCAATCAGCGCTTGGGCCCAAGCCGGGGCAGACTTGGCCGAGGTCGATTGCCGGTGAGATTGGGGATTGGAGGGGCTTTTTCTCGGCCCGAGCGCTGCGGCAGAGTACAGTAATGGCGTCCGGGAAAAGAACCAACTCTTTGTGAACGTCACGCTCAGTCTGCCCTGCACTCACTGTAAACTGAAGAGAAGAAACATTTTGACACGGTCTGCCGAGCGTGGCATCACCACTGGAAGAGCCGCTTCTACAACCGCGGCAATCACATTGTGATGGAGCAGACTGATGCACTCTTGTATCTGCTGTCACTGATTATTAATGCCTTTAGGTTCGAGGAATGCAACCTTCAATATTCAGGTTACTGTCTTGGCAATAGAGAATGTGAGTCTGTGTGTGTTTGTGTGTGTGTGCATTTGTGTGTGTGTGTGTTTCTGAATGTGTTCCTGTGTGTCTATATGTATGTCTGTGTGTGTGTGTGTGTGTATGTGTGCATTTGTGTATGTTTCTGAATGTGTTCCTGTGTGTCTATATGTATGTGTGTGTGTGCATCTGAGTGTGCGTCTGTGAATGTGTGTGTGTTTGTCTGTGCATCAATGTTGGTGTGTGTGTGTTTTGAATTCAGCGTTACCCTCCAAAAAACAAGGAAGGAAATTAACGAGAAGATATTGTGAGCTGCTAATACACACAGTGTCAGGAGCGGGACTTTGGTTTAGTTCCTGTCCCTCTCACTGCTGTGTAGATGGGCGTGCTTAGTTATTCATGCATTCTGGGAGACAACACAGATCGACAGCAGCAGCCGTGTGCTGTGAAAGAAAGAGAGAGAGAGAGAGAGAAGGAGAAAGGGAGTGAGAGAGATAGAGGAATCATTTCCAATCACCACAATTTGAGAACTTGCAATACTCTTCGGGTTTTGCGCTTGAATAAGTTTCCTCCTCTCTGCCTTCAGATGAGAGCAGAACACCCAGAGGTGCCACCAGCTCCTCATTTCCTAAATTATTCACCAAAAAAAAGAGAGAAAATAATATCAAATGCACAAAGTACCTTTCTCTACCTTTGTGTGTCTCACAGGAAATTTTTTCAACAGGATATCCTTGCCAGCTGCCATGGTTACAGACGTTATTTCATGTTCTAAATTGGGTGCTGGCGGATGTCCCAAATAATTTAGCTTGCATATCTCACTGTATCTCAACTGCTTTTTTCTTCATCTTCTTCTTCCTTCGCCATCTGAAGTCTTTTCTCCTGCTAAGGTGATGGGGAGAATGTCATGCACAGACACAGAGCACATGGCCGGCTTTCCATTTGAATAATGCACGGAGAGTTTCCCTCTGAAAGCCCTAGAAATACCCTAGTGTATTTTGTCGGAAAGACAGTTCGATAAGCTCAAAAGGCTGGGAAGGTTGGTTGTGATCAAAGATGCTCCAGGAATCATTGAGCAGTTAAGTCGGGTCTCCATTTCCATGTGCTGTGTTTACTTAATACAGGGCCATAATTTCATTGTGATGCTGTGAACTTTATTTATTTTTATTTTTTTTCTGTGAACATAGTTTGTGATTATTATTTCGCTTATAAAACGTTTCATCTCAGCAGGGGTAAATTAGTTTCAGGAGATTGATGGTTTACTTTAAGATTTAAATGTTTCCAGGCCACCAAAGAACTTTAATGTTTGGTCACTGTCCTCTGCACCTGTTCTTCACGTGTGGCGGGACTGTGTTAGCAAAGTTATTCTGCTCCATGCCTGGCCCCCACTCTCACCAACTGCCAAACGCTGCCTGTGATCTAGGCTCACACACCCACACACACACACACACATTAAATTTATTATAATAACAAATTACAGCAGCAGTCCAGCTAACACATGTCTGCGATGGCCTGAGTCTTTGTGTGTGCACGCCAAATGTGTTCTAGACGTCCGTAGCAAGACTCGACGTATGTGAAAACTGACCGTTTGCTAAAGTGACAAAAGCAACACCTGCAAAAACCAAGCCGAGACAAACAACACAGACAAACACTGCTGACCTCCAGCGCTCAGACAAAGGGCAAAAGAAGCATGGGGAGAGGGAGGGGGATCTATTGCAGCGAGGAGCTATTGTGATAAATGAGTTTGTATTGTCTGTCAGACGAGCTTCCGGCTAACCAGGTCACTCCCTATTAAATTACTACTTGTCAATGTCTCAAATACTGATTGATAAATGAGCATGCCAAAACGCAGCATTCAGAGGGGTTTAGTTTTGCTTGAGATACCTTCAGTGGCACATGAACCCATGGCTAATGGTGGGATTATCTTAATGTGTTTTCAACCATTTATCAATGCTATTGTTTATCAATACAAACTCCATCTTGACAAATGTCAATAATCATAACTAATAGGCATAAGCCTTAAACCCATGTGACTGCAGAGGGTTGCTAGAGCCATTTTGCAGTACCACTGTAAGGGGAATAAATGAACAAACACATTAAATAAAGACATTTTTTTAAAAAAATCTGAAATATACACACAATGAGCTAAATTAAACAGTGCTAACTAGATTTTTGCAGCAATTTCACATTGTTTTTTTCTTATTATCAAAAAAGTATCATTAAAGTTGAGACATGACTTTTTTTTTATCAAAATATTCATGTATGCACACATGGTCTGCACATTTGTTGTTGCTCCATTTCAGAAAAGCTGAAGGTCGTAAGTGTAATGCCATATATATAAGTCTGCCTTTTTATGCATAGGGACAAATAAAAACATACTTCAAAGGGGAAAGCATTAAAAATCACCTCACATTTTTGCCTGTGGTTACCCAGAATATTTTTTTTCAAAGACTGGACAAACTGGAGCATTTTGAAAAAGACCGCAGGCATGTTGAATGATTGTCAGCCATGCAAATAATCACTTACTTACACTCTATGAGTTTGCTTTGGATAAGGCAAATTACCATTTGAAAATGAGCTGAAAAACACTTTGGGCAAGAAGCTTGCATCATGAATTTCAACTCTGTACAGCATCTCTGCTTCTTCTACATCTCTCTCTCTCTTGCTCTCTCTCTCTTTCTCTCTCACTCAATCCCTTTCTCTCACCCTCTCTCACCCCCTCTCTCTCTCTTTCACTCACTCACACACACACTCACATACACACACACACACTAGCCCCTTATCTCTTTCCCTTGCTCACTCACACAGATACACACATAGCAAACCTTCTTTTTTTTCCTTGTAAGACACGTAAACATAAATACAAGCTATACACATGTATATTCACACACACTCTGACTCAATCTTATGAAAATCTCATAAATCAGGGCCAAGCGTATGGTGCCTCAGATGGAACGTCGTAGCCGTACTCTGTTGTGTCAGGTGATGCAGGGAGTGCTCTGTGCAGACCCGTATGGTCTGTAGCTTCAAGCGATGATTGTGAGAATGAGAGCACAAGGCTTCCTTATGTAAACACAGACTACCATCATGCTGTCCCAGGTTGCATGAATACTTTTAAAATCTCTTAGCAAGCCACTGATAAAACCAAAAAAATATAAAAGAAAAAAAAACTGCATCCAAAGCTGAAACACTGAAACAGCCTCTTAAATCTTGTCACACAGTACTAATTAGAGGAAGCCATAAAGTGAAATACTTATGACGCAGTAACCGAAGGCAAAGTTTCATTCAGCTCCCTGCTCTCAGAGACTATTTCTCCTGAGGGACAGTGCTTCAATAATTACTTACAATGTGCTGTTGGTGTTGGCATAGGACAATATTTAGACTGCACTCGACACATATAATTCCTAGCTCTTCATTATGCTGCAGTTCCTTGTTTTGAAACAGATTTATAACGACACACTTAAAGACTTACAGTCTGCATGCATTGGAAGAAATGTAACCAAAAATATATCCATATAGGAATATTGACATTGGATCAGACCATACAATCAATTTTTCAATCAGACCAAATGATGTCCCTTCTGTCCGTTACAAACATGGTGAACCGGTATGGTAAGAAAATCTCAGTGAAGCATGAACGTGATGCCTAAAATCACCATTTGTGTTCTGTTCTATCTATGATTTATAGTATACACCTAGTTGACCATTGTTGTCCATTCACTATTCAGATTAGAGGAACTGTTTTGCTGGAATACTCCTTTCTGTGGCTCTGCTGTAAGGCACTGGTCAGTCCCTCCTCACCAGCAGGCCTCTTAGCTATAGCACATAACATATTTGCACATAACTGGCCTCTAGGTGAAGCAAACAGATTCTTCTGTCCAAGTGGTTTGTTATACAGTAAGGTTTGTCTTACTGAGATCCAGACCACCATGCCCTTTTTTTGGTGGGGGTGGGTGGGTGGTACTGTTTGTGCAACCATTCCACAACCAAAGAGTGATGGTGCAGTCCTTTTTTTTTCAAGAGGGTATTGTGCAAAAGGATCCAAAGTGGAGCAACAGTTGCAACTGTTGCAACAGTGCTCTTAAACACAGCACTTCCATCTGTCAGAATGGGAGGCGGGGTGTATGCTGAACAGAGAAGCTGAGAGGGTTGCAGGTACGCTGAACAGAGAGGCTAAAATTCTTTAGCAGTGGACCAGCAAAAACTCGCCTAGTTCTCCGCAACTAAAAATCCCCCTGGCCACATTCAGCTGTCTACCCTGTTTATACAGAGTTCTAACTGTGCACCCACACCAAGCTCCTAAAGCTTTAAAACAGGTGGAAGTAAATCCCTCTCTATTGACAACAACTTTCGCTACAGCACAGTCAGTGATCACATTATCTTACGTTTCCTCCGACCAGTTTTTGGCTGGGCAATCAGCAAACGGTGGGCTCTGGCATGCCCAGTGAAAGTTCACATAAAAGTATCTGCCCACAGGAAGGAAACGTACACCAATTGAGGGATTCCAGATGCTTTGCACAAAGTGAAACGATGTGAAAGTGTTTGGTGCACCGCACTAGACAAGAGTGACAAAAACGCCAAAAACTATGTGTGAGAAAGTTTGAGCTAAAAAAGTTACAACCGCTCAACTTTATGCAAATTAGCTACGACGAATTTTGGCTCTAAATGAAATGGCAATTAGCAATTAAAGTGATGTGAGCAAACGCAGATATGCTTTAGCAGCGATGCTTTATGAACACAAAGGTGATGGTAACATTTTCTATGAACCAAATATGCATAATGTGCATTTAAATGCATTTAAAAAGAGTTATAATGCATTCATAACACTTCATAACTAATGACATTAGCATTCATAACTGTTTATACATATTCATAACTGTACTCATAAGGTATTATAAAGCCTTATATACCTCTCTTGCCTTTTTACTTTACTAGGCAATTTGACAGCTTTAGTAGCTTTTGGTGTGATGCACAGTAAGATTTCCAGTCTTTCACTACTGAAGTAAGTTGTTGTTCCTACTGTAAATTAAATCAAATTCACTGTGTAGACAACATACCTTGTACTGTGGATTGTGAAGCATCCCCACAGACAGAGACAGAGAGAGAGAGTTTCTATGGCTCTGGTTTACAGTATGTCACATCAAACAGCCATATGGAATGTTAAAATGAAAACACAATGAGAACAGCTTTGACACTAATAATCAAACTCTCTTGAAACAGTCTATTTCCGTATATTCAAAATATGTAACTGACTGATATTATGTTCTTACTTATTATTGTTGTTACTCTACTAATATTTTGTATTTTTTACTATTTGTCCTGCATTTCAACATCAAACGCTTTGCATTTACCATTGAGCTACAAGTGTTGAAAGGTGCCGGTAGTATCTACTTTTGGAAGTGGAATCTAAGGAAACAGCTGTTTGTATCTGTTTTAAATAAATAACACCATGCTTTACATCAAAGAGAATGGTTATTGACTAGACAGATGAAGAAAGAACATTGAAAATATGCAGATGTATCATGTTCTCTTTATCTTTTATCTTGAAAAAAAGAGGGGTTGTATAATTTCTGGTGTTTACTGTACCTAAACGTTATGAGATTGCCCAGACAGATCAAAAGTTGATAAATATGATGCTTTTTAATCAAAGGATGGTTATCCCTGGAAAGCAAATTACTGTTCTCTGGGATGAACACAGGCAACCTTCTGATATCAGGAAATCTGATAGGGAAGCAGTGGACTTGGCTGTGGGGCCTGATGAGCACTTCCAAATCTGCAGCCTTGCGGTCAGGAAACATTTTGCCGGAGCAGTCAGTGAAGAAGAAGAACATCTGCTCCCAAGCTGAAGTGCAGGAGGGGAAGATGAAGGCAGAAGAGTGTTGTATTGCCCAGATCTGATAGAAAAACACACGACTATGTGATGGCAATTAAGACATGTTAAAGAGTTAAGTGTGTCTGTGTATGTCCATTAGTGCTTTGTACACATAAAGAGACCTATTGCTATAGAAAATAATGTAACAAAAGCTCCATTTGTTTTCTTTTTAAAACAGCTTTTCTATAGGCCAGCTACTTCCATTTTATTCTTTACCTTTTTCATTTGAAAAACACCATATCAAATGGAGTTGAGAGTGTGCTGTTCTTTCTAACAAAGGCTGTTTTGTTCACCATTCTCCTGTCCCAGTTTCATTAGAAATGCCCTCTGCTTTCAGTCAGGTGTGACCATATATGAGTTTCAATCGGATTCAGCACTCAGTAAAAAAGTGAATAGCAAGGTAAAGAAAAAAGTCTGGAAAGCCAATTTTCCATCTGTCTGTTGTGATCCCTTTACTTGCTGAGTCTCTGGATAAATTCAGATCTACACAAAATGTCTTCAAGTCTTCGGCTTGAAGGTTCGGAGGTAAGCAAACTATAAGCCAGTGGACCAAACTAATGCCAGTTTGATTAAATGGTCAGGGTACAAACAGCAGGGGTTTCCAAGCCCAGCGAGATCCGCTTCTCGGCAACAGTGCGACAACGCTCCTTGACCTATGGTGACTCAATGGCTGCGACAGTAGAACTTTCACAGTCAGCCCTAAAGAAAAGAACACTTTAAAGATGTAAACCAAAGACCAAACACTGAAGCCACTACAGTACTTTTACAGATTGTCCTTAAGAAAAACAATACATTGAAGACATACAATCAAACACTACAGCATCTGTATTTGAAGCTGAAATTCAGATATGCCAATTATGTTTCTGTTTTGGTGATGATGTTTTTTTATTTGCATTATTGCTTATTTATTCATCATTATTAATATTTTGACAACTTCTTCTCCCAATTTGTCAATCTCTGTTTACCCATCTCTTTTCATAAATCATAATTTGCTAGTATTTAAAGTATTTAAAAGTCAACATACTTCCATAAATGGGTCAAATAATTAAATCCAGATTGAAAGAGTAATTTGGAGAATTAAAAATTATTAACATTTGCCCAATGGAAATCAGCAATCATTTTGGAGTGTGCATCTTTCTGTGCATATTAATTCTACATTATTATACTTAATTATTTGCCTTCTTCTGAAGAATTGTCACTTAACAAGAATGCCGACAACAGCGGGTTGAGACGTTATAATCAGGCATCGTCTTTAAGTCGTGGATTTCTTCTAGTTTTATGCAAAACTGTCTTTTTTTACGATGGGGGTGATATCTTTCCTGTTTGTGTTTGGGATTAAACCTTCTCTTCCTGGGAGAATGATCTTCTGGAGTGTGATTGTGGTGGTGTTACAAGTGGTGCAGGCTAAGAATGGTATGTGATTCTCAATGCCCTGTGATCAAAATCTGCTTGGCATGACTATGGTCTACTCATAAGTGTGTTTAGGGGTGTGGGGTGTGTGTGTGTGTGTGTGTGGGGGGGTGTTAACACACCTATAGCAACATGTATGTGTAAGATTTTGTGTCACTCACACACACACACACACACACACCACCATCCAATGAGTTCTTTATAAACCCAACCCTGAAGCTCAGAAAGAAGGGACAGAGGCCTTGGCTGGGTTTGGATTAGACAGACCAGGGGGATTGAGGGCCTATCAAAACCTATAAAGGTCTACTTAGCAATGATTTAAGACAGGGAGCCTTTCATGGACACTTTAGGAGAAAAAATGGTGATGCTCACATATCTCTTAAGTGGTTGAAGAAGAAAAAGATGTCCAAACAGTTCAGACATATATTAGGTTGATCACAGAGGTTAGTGTTTCTCTGCTCTTTTCATTTATCTTATATCCTTAAGCAGTCTGGAACCGAAGACCTACCATGTTTCAAACAACAGGATCTGTGTAATATGTGTGGTGTCCAATTATATAGTACCTCTCCATTAAATATGTATCAGTCTGCGACATGAAAGCAATATGCTTAGCAAAGGATTGAAGGAGATAGGTCTAAATGGGTAGGTTCAGTGTTAATAAATCAGTGGCAATTTCAGGCTTGACTTTGGAAGTAGAGAATGTGGGTCTCTCTTCTCAGTGAGCTGGAAGGGCTATTCATGGCTATCGGAGGTCAAAGTTCAAGCAGGTCGTGAATTCTGTTAGGGAGACTCAACGTGTGACAAAAGAGTGAGTCAAGACTCAGTTAGTGATCTCTGAGCATCCACCTTCACCCCAGCAACCCCCTCAAGAGAAAGGCACAAAACATAACCCCCCAAACACACACACACACACACACAAACACACACACAAACACACACACACACTTCACTCCACATGACGCACACAAACACACACACACATGACATACACACACACACACACACATACATGCACCCTCCACTCCACTATCACCCCCCTGCTGGGACACTTCAATTGAGGACTCTGAGGAGCAGGCCGCACTTGCTGCAGGTTTTGATCTCATCAAGGGGACCACTAAAAAGTCTGAGTGGCTCCTTTAAAGTCACCATGACACTTCTGCACTTTTCACGCAGGGCTGAGGAGAAAAAGAAAAGAACCCAGAGAAGAAACAGAGGGAGAAGGAGAGAAAAGGGTAAGGAGAGAGAGAGTGAAAGAAGAAAGGAGTGAGCTGCTCTGTTTTTTTTTTCCCACACGCTCAGAAGTCTGAAGGACGCCTTCGGAGAGTAGGGAGAGAGGAGAAGGAACGCTGTCACACCCAAACGTCCTGCATGACTTTCTGACCGGACACCATTGTGTGACCACCCACATGTAGAGATCACACACACACAAATATCAGTTTCAAGCAATGACCCCTTTGCACAAAGTGGTCAAAAACACTGCCTTTTCAAACATATCTCTACTGCAACATTTTTATTTGTGCCGTTTTTTATGTCTGTTCACTCTCTTTCAAATAATCTGCAAACGATTAAAACTCTAATTTGGCCAATGAAAGGGACCTCACTTTCAGATCCCCCTCCCTCACAAGAGAAACATTCAGCGTTGGATTTTGGCAGATTGGAGACTAACCCCCCCCACACACACACACACACCCCAACCCCTCTTCTCCGTTCAAACCATTTTAAACCTCAACACAAGGGACGGGGGCTTTTGTCTTAAGAAGTAGGAGAGTTTGTTGTTTCGTCGCCTTTGACTAAGGTCATACCAAATTAACAGCCTATCTGCTGCATAAAAATAGCATACCATTAATTTTTTTTCTCTCTCTCTCTCCTCATAAAATCTTAAAGGTTGACCTGATTTTTAATGTTAAACTATGTGAAGAAATTAAAAGGAGAGAGAGAGAGAGACAGAGAGGAAAAAACACAGTGAAATAAGCAGCCTGAACTAATTTTAGCCATCTTTTGGCACAGGTTTCAGGAGCAGTCAGAGATTTGCACACACTGACACTCTTAGTGACACAGCACGACAAGGGAAAACAGACCAAAAATACATGCATTATTCACAATGTGTATATACAAAAAGATTTTTTTCCCCCTCAGAACAGAAAAATTAGCCTAAATTGAAAATTTTGGCAACATGGTGGCTAAGGAATATACACAGTGGAAATCAGTAATAATCAATTTTCAGGTAATAAACTTGCAGTTAACTGTACAATGCACAAATCCTTTAACTGCAAGCACTGGTTAACAGGCTTAGCCTGGTGTTAGGACTGTGGTCAGTATTGAGCATTTTAAATAGATCCTAATTATTTCTTGTTAAAGGTCTGAGATTTGTCAGCTCTTGTGCAACACAATGATAAAGCATTTTGCTTTCAAATACAATCATTACAAGTGCATTAGATGAGTATTATAGGCTAAGAGGTTGGAAGTTTATTAACACTTGTACTCACAAGTGAAGGCCTGGCATCCTCCAAAGGAGATTATGTCTGTGAATCATGCCAGAACTAATGATAAAGTCCCACAACACAGTCAATTATAGCATTTTCATTAGAGTCTTTTGTGTGGTGCATTTGTTGTTTGTTAGTTTAATAATATGGAAGACTGAGTTTGGATTGACAAGGATTTACAGTGGATGTGCAGTGGGTAAAAGCCAATCACATTTTTTAGTGCTTGAAGGCCAATTGGAAGGTTGTTTTGAAGAAAATCATTACAGTTTAATCGTGATTTTCTAAAACAGAGCAAGAAAGCAAAATATATTTAGTGTGCCTCAAGAATGATGGGCACCACTTACATCATAATAATATGCTAATCAGTCTCAGAAATGCTGATGAACTTCTGTGTCACAGTGGATGAGAATAGGGACTTAAAAGCCATGGTAATGCTATGATAATTGAATGTTTTCATGTTGGAGTCTGACTTATTTTAAGAAGAGCATTAGTATAAACTGTTTTCCCTCTATCTCTTTGTTTCTGCACCACATTTTCCCTCTCTTTCTTTTCTCCCTCATTTTCCACATAGTTTCACCTTTTTTTGTTAGCCTTGCTAACATGCTCTTTTTTGTGCTTTTTAAGTATCTCCATCTCTGTCTAAACAACAGATCTGTCACAGGTCATTGACTGTTTGGCCATCTCTGAGCAAGCCACCATGAGTGTTTTTGCCTTGAACTGAAGGCAAAACATTCCCTGAAGTCCTTGCAGCTTGATATGAGTATCTGATGATGGCTGGAATGAGATCCAAATCCACGTGGTTCTAGGGATGTTTATTTTTTCGGTGTCCTAATCAGAATTGCTAATACAGCCCAGTGAATTAACTTCTCATTTTACAGTTCGTTATTGTGTGTTTAGACTCACACTCGTCCTGCAGCAAACGCCGTACGTTTGCGCAAATAATCATTTTACAGGACACATTGGTAAACAAGCCCTAGAATGAATTTCATCACTCTTTGGCTTTCAAAACGACGCTTGGCTGCATCTTTCTTTAGATAGCTATCTGGAACAAAGCACAAAACACACAACCATCATCAAACCAAACCACACACACACACATCCACACTCACACACACACACATCCACACACACATGTCCGCTCACAGACATGCACAGGACGATGATGAATGCTATTAATAAAAAAACTGCACATCTTGTCACCGCACAATGTGGAGGGGGAAACCTATGGAGCTTTGAACCCCCACCACACCTACCACCCCTATCCTATTCTCCCACACTCAAAGCTCATCTGCTTTTGGAAAGGTCCCTTTTAATGTGGTCAACCCACGAGCCTCTCCCTGCACTGCACTATCACGTCACTGCACGTCTTCAGAACAAGGATTACTTGCATTTCCTGGCCCGTTTGAGCTTCAATCAAAAGCCCCAGGACCAAGTACACACACACACACACACACAAACACACGCACACATACACAAGTAATACAGTGCGTTGACTCAATCCAGATGAAACTTCTCTATTTTTACCCTCCCCTGCCAAGAATAGTCTAGGGGACATCCTGTGAAGTTAAGGTTTAAGCTTGGAGCTCTCCAAGGATTCTCTCAGAGTGCAATAAAAAAAAATAAAAAAAACTTTGTCATGTGAAACACTCCAATAGAATCATTCTACCTAAAACAGATTTAGTTATCAGTGTCTGTATAATAATAACACACACACACACACACACACACACACACACACATATATATACAGAATCACTAGAGAAAGAGAAAGAAAAGAAGTATGTTACTGTATAGTATTTCCACACTAGCTAACATAAAAGTGGAAAATGTGAGAACAATGAAGTGTATGCAGGGGTTGAGGTGTACAGTGCAGACACCAGGACCAGCCCTTAACTGAGTCCAGAGCTCCTAAAATAATCGAAGGAGTGACTCCCTGGAGCAGCAGGCTGCGATCCCCGCACCTGTGACTGCTCAAAAAGAGAAAGGCGCTTTTAAACGGAGCCAATTCAGTAACAATTGCACTTCCACCAAATAAGAACCAGACTCTGAGGACAGCCGAGGCGGATACCAATGATCTTCTTTCATTTTAATCCGATTAAAATGTTGCCCCAAAAATAGCCTGACAGGACTGCTGGAATAAGATACTGGCTCCGTTATCGACAGTCATGGAGTCACTCCTGAAGTGTATTGTTTGATTTGAGGGGGCAGATGAGTGAGAACGGTGAGGTTGGATATGAGACACCGTTATGCATTACTGCTGGGCAGATGAGGGAGTGTGCGTATGTGTGTGCGTGTGTTCATCAAATGTACCTCTGTTTGCTTTAGTATTTCTGTTATTTTTTATTAGGACAAATCTCTTGTCTACAATGTAGACAGATCTAAAATATCACACAGAGTTTCTCTGCAACATTCTAGTCTCTGGAGGTGAAGATTAGTGTAAAAACCCATTGACACACTTTCAACAGCAAACACAGATAGTTAGGATCACTATATACAGCTAAATTACTTCAGGAGCTGAAACATCTGGTTTGCATCTGCTTTAGGATTCTTACACATTCCAATTGAAAATTGAGATTAATATATTGTACTTAATTCTAACCTTTTCTATAAGTCAAGAGCTCTACTGGTCTCTTTCTAATTTAAAACTGGAGCTATTGCTGCCATTAGCACACAGACTTATTAGCGATATTTCAGGGCACACTCTAGCCCGAGGGCATGGTTTAAATATATAAAATTTCATGTCGTTTGCAGAAAGGAAATCTGGGTTTTAGAGAACAAGTTACTGTAATACCGTCCCTGGTACAATGGGTTATTCAAATGAAGAGAAGCAAGACCTCAGCCATTTTCCCAGGGCTTCAACAGCAAATACTGTCACACAAGCAGAGCCACGGTGAAACAGATGAATTCATTAAATGAAGAAACTGCGCTCAGCCATTTTCCTGTGTTGACATTATAATAGCCTGTTAAATCTCATATTCAGATACATCTGCCTCGGCGTCTGCTGTTAATAATGTTAACTGAACACTCATAGGTTACGTCGTGTACAAACTGCTGAGTGACAGGTTTGCATTGAGCTGTGCAGTCATGTAGTGTGTGTGTGTGTGTGTGTGTGTGTGTTTGTGTCTGAGATTAGTATCTGTCTTTTATCACTGTGTCCTGTGTATATTTGTTTGTTTATGCATGTGCATATGTTTGTATTGTGGCACAGTCACAGAGCTATGTGTGTGTGTGTTTGCTGTGTGGTCTCATCCATGTGTGTGTATGTATGCATGTTTGTCTGTGTGTGTGTGTGTGTGTGTGTGTGTGTGTGTGTGTGTGTGTGTGTGTGTGTGAGCTTGTGGTGTTCAGTATGCGTGGATGTGTACCGAGAGGCTGAACACTTAGACAGAAGCCTGGATGAGACCCCAGCTGGAACCAGCCTGGCAATCTCTGCTTCCTTTTGACGAGGAGGGACAACATGTGGTTACCGAAAAAACTCACATCAAAACACACAACAAATCAAACTTAACCAAAGACAAACAAAAACAGCTCATTTGCACACAAAAGCCAACAGAATTAAATATGGCCTCGCTTGTGGAAAAGGCCTCTCGTAAACAAAGCGGTGTGCTAAGATGATACATCTGGAATCCCACTTCATACACAGTGATAATCATCACTCACTACTCTCTCTCTCTCTCTCTCTCTGGCACGCACCGTCCGTTTTGTGTTGTTTTGTTTCATTACAAGAACCACCACCAAAGATATCTGCCCAAGATTTCGAAAAACGTGTAGTGACAAGTGGTGAACATAAACTCTCAGAGATTGTGTCCACTGAACTACAAACACGACTGATGGACTTCATCCTCTGTCCACTGAAAGCAAAGATATCAGCCAAGTCAAACCCAGCTCCAGCTCTGATCTGACTGGATCTGGCCCTTATCTGGCTCTGATGTGGCTCTGGTTCTATAGTGATTTGTTTTCTAGGTCAGGGCTGCTCCTTTCAGAGCCTCCACTCTATCATGGCAGGTGCTCATTAGTCAGCTATGCATGTGTTTATCAGCTACAACAACCAGCCACCAACCATCAGACCAGAGGAGACAAGGCCACATCAGAGCCGAGTCTGGCCCACAGTCTTCCCCATTGTCTGGCCTCTCCATTCCCTTCCAGTCTCATTAGAGCTTTGTTTGTTCGAAGGACACCAGAAAAAAAAGTGCCGTTGTGGTGCATGGCTTTGTAAGAGCCTCTCCTCCAGTACTAACTACAATTCAAGTGTGACATAATTTACATATGAACAGGTTGGTGTTCAGCTGTGAAGATTTTTGTAGTTGTTCTTGAAGTAATTTCAGTCTGAGTCTTTGGATTTGTCTTCATGATAGCTAGCTAGCTCCACTTGAGTGTTGAGTTGTCCTTGCAAAAGTAAAGTACAGTTCTTCCATGGCTTTATTTACCTAGCATGAACCTACTGCATATTCAATAGAATCTGAAAGGCACACACACACAAACACACACACAACACACATAGACCAGTATGTGTGTGTCATTTTTTTTCCTGTCGAAAAACTTAACCAAAAATTAAAAGGGTTCCATCTGGGGGGGAAAGTGTAAAAAAATTCTATTAGAAGTGTTGCTCAATCCAAATCCGGTATCTATTGACTAAAAACTACATAATCTTTTCATCAAGCCCCTGAGGACCGTTCTAACCGAGTTTATCACTTTCAAAGTTTTTACTTTAATTCAACGTGGCACGTTTCTCCCGGAATGCCAAGCGGCTCTGGGGAAAACATTACCGTGGTCTCACTTGTTAGTGTGGCTCGCTGTTGAAAAGGATTAAACAATGGCAGAGGCAGAGGCCCGGCGCCTTGCGAGGTATTGACACAGGAGAAATTGCAGAACAAAGTGGATTCGTGTGAAAGAAGAGAGTGAGGGAGAGAAAGAGAGAGAGAGGGGAGGGAGGATAGAGAGAAAGAGAAAAGATTATCTTAATTATCATTCAGAGGCAGCTTAGAGCAGCACCTGTGCATGAATAATGTCATTTACGGGCCACATTGAGATGTGCATAATTCGTCTTAAATCATACACATTAGCGGTATAACAAGGGATGAACAAGTCTTTCTCCTAACTGCATGAGCTGGTGCTGCAGAGTGATCATTGTCTGCACCCTAACTACCCTCGATAGCCTCACTCCTAACCCCCTACACCACCCCTCCACAAAAAAAGGAGAGATAAAAGATATATTTCATTTGCAGTGAGTCACATTGTTACCCTCTCACGCAGGGGCAATTGTTACCAACTCACCCCACTCTCCCCCTATACTCTCTGTCTATTCATTCCTCTACCTTCTCTCTAGCTTTGCATCTCTTTTCTAACCCTCCTTCCTTCCCTCCCCCTCCTGCCCCCTTTTCTTTCTTCTTTCTTTCTCACAGACCCTCTGAATTCATATCTAAGTTGTTCATTGATTCGTTTGGTGAAGCAACACTTGCTGAATGACGGTGGTGGGGAGAGCGTATGGCTTCAACCTCAAACGACTCACAAAAAAATAAAAATAAAATAAATACATTTTAAAATACAGTGGCGTTCCAGTGTGCTCAACTTCAATATTGTTCTGATGTGAAAGGCATTTGATTGGATAAACTTTGAGAGAATGACTTGGTGAGTCCCCCTGTCACACACCATCACTTTCACTTAGACCAAACTGACATCATCAAAAGGTGCGCAGTCATATTTATGAATTACAGAAGGCTAATGGGCCAGAGGAGCGAGAGCCACGCTACACACGCTAATAGGAATGTCACAGAATGAGCTTAACAAATGGAAAACAAAACACTCGGCTCTGTGAAACTTGGAAAATCCAGGGAGCCAAACCAATACGCCATTATGAGGCAATATTTTCTGTAGTAATACACCCTGTATTTATTTCAAAATCGTTATATTAAAAGCACACCACCTATCACAAGGCTCTAATTCTGACCATGTCCAAATAAAATGATTTGGGGAATTTACAATGCAAGGCCTAGTCTATGTAACACATAGTCATAGCTCGGGGCTTGAGTAACATGACTGAACAACACATTCTAGATCACTGTGTGTGTGTGTGTGTGTGTGTGTGTGTGTGTGTGTGTGTGTGTGTGTGTGTGTGTGTGTGTGTGTGTGTGCTTGTGTGTGTATGTGTGTGTGTGTGTGTGTGCCAATGTGTGTGCTTGTGTGTGTGTATGTGTGTGGCTGCCAGTGTGTGTGTCTGTTTGTTATATGCATTCCATGCTAACTACAGTAGTGTGTGTAAAGTACTATGTGTGAATCTTCTGTGAAGATTCTCATTCATCCAGGTCATAAGTTGTAGGCCACTGAACCTCTAGTACTATGTTATTAGTTCTAACATTAGTAATAGAGTTGTAGTATCATGCACAATAGGAATTAAACATCTTACAATCTCTAATGCACTTACACTAAGGGTATTGGGTAACACTTGATCTAATTGTTTTGGTTTCTAGATTCTAGAACTCAGTGGTGAAATTCAGTGTATTCTACTGTTGACCTGGAACAGGACGATAAGCTCTGTGGACTTCCAGACACTCCTCTGTGCTCCATACTTACAGTAGAACTCACATGGTGTCTTTTTATGGAAATGTGCTCAAATGTAAGTCCTACAAGTCATTCAGAACAAAACTGTCTCAAATGAAACGGAAGAGGGAAAAAAAGGAGAGCCGATAATTAATTATCTCTCCGTTAATATTTCTCCCATTCTCTAATGGTCCTCTTGTCCAGAGACAGAGTTTTAAATAAGTATCCATCAGAAACCCAGAGAGGCCGGGGATGGGATGGGAGTCTGAAACATAGCAGAGGAGAAAGGAATTCTGGGTGTCTCCGGTCAGCAGCCGACACTGGCCATTATACGTGGCCCTCGGAGCGACTGTTTCATCATCTTTATCTGCCATCGCGTCATGCTGGATGCCAGAAATTTCTGCCGTCCTCCCACCCGCCCCAAAAAGAGCACTTTGTGCATGCAAAGCATCCTCACCTTCCCACACACACGCATACATATACACACAGGCGCACACACACACACACACAGACAGACAAACCCGGCGGCTCAAGCAAGGCCCTGGATGGTCGACATTCGACCGCAAGCACCCGAGCTCAGGGGGAGGGGTGAGGCTGCGGCGCACTCCCACGCCCGGTGATCTGTTAGGGATTCCTCAGTGCCTGCCTGAGCATCAAAGACGTGAGAGGAACAATGGTGTGTATGTTGGCCTGTGACAAGAACACTCATGCAGCCATAGTACTGGTAGGGATTTGGCAGCATAGTCTGGGAGGGATTTGACTGCAGGGGCGGATATATGTGATGCTAACGCTGTTCATCCCATGTAGAAAGCATGACATAAGACAGAGAAAACAGACAGAAAAAAACTCTCACTTTTCAGGTGAAACTCTCCTCTTCTTTTGTGCTCTTGTCCTCCAAAGTTCATATCTCTTATTTATTTATTTGTATACTGAAAGGAAACTGAATGTGGAGTGGGGTCCATGGGAGGACCAAACAAAGACACACACACAGAGAGAGAGAGAGAGAGAGAGAGAGAGAGAGAGACACACACACAAACATGGAAACACACACAAACAGGAGTAAAAGCGCAGAAATGCAAGGAATTCAGCTGCCACAGACTCCTCAGCCTGACCCACCGCATGAAGCCGGGGCTGTCAAAAGTTCAGCACCACAACGGGGGCTATTGTGTGACCAAGACAGAAAAAGCACAATAAAATGGCCTTTTTCTTCCGAGCAAAATACTTTTGACTAACTCATGCCAAGTAATATGTCATTTCCGTCTCAGCATACCACTTGGACCTCACAGCCCATATTTGGTGACAGTTTCCTTCTACTTGCAGTGCGAGGCATGGTCTGTGGGTGATTACTGATATTAGTTCCATCAGGAGGTATCTATTTAGCAAATGATGAGATGAGATACTGTCCACCGCATGTCTTCCCTTTAGCTAATGCACAATATTAAAATACTGAATCAAATCTCGGATTTAGAGTCACAGCTCTTTGTAAAGCCTGGTTGCACAATGATGAAAGGAAGTCATTGAATCCTTCTAGTTTTGGGTCTTATTATTATTGTTGTATTCACTGATAGTATCTCTTCAAGAAGCACTGACATTTTCCTTGCTTGACATCTCCTCTCTGGAGTTTAGAGCATATGTTATGAAAGAAAGGCATGCTTAACCAGCTATATGTCCTCAGCTTGATTATAATAGCAGCAGTCCAGAGGCTCTATGTGTCAGTGGAACAAACTACAAGGCTGTCATGTGCGTGTAACACAGTAACACACTGCCACCTCTCCTTTCCCAGTATTTCAAAATGAATTATTAATGTATTCTTATTACCTCTGAGTATCCCCCCGGTGAGTGTCTGTAATTGTAGTTCACTGACCTTAAGGACGTGTGTCACAGGAAGATTAAAGAACTACAGTGGTTCGCAGGAAATCATCACTCATGCACTTGAACCAGAGTGCTTTAGTTTGTCTCCTGCAGTTACACTGCTATAAACTGCTGCATCATAAGAGCAAGCTATTGTCAACTAGCTTTTCATGTACCAGGATACAAACACATGAGCCTTTAGCAATTATTTATTTCACTCTGAAACAGAGCTCCCCCTAGAAGCATACCACTGTTGCTTGAGGGCACATTTCTTCAATAAAAGGATCAGATCTTTGCATACCTGTGATTTGCATATTAAAGGGACGAAGCACGAACATTAGAAGAATTGGGCGCCTCTGTTCAATCACTGACTACCTTTGACTTGAATCACAAACTCTTTTGGGGTCTCCCTTCAGAGGCATGAGAGCATTTGCAAATTAAGAGCATCTTTTCAAGTTCACTATTCTCGGGACTATTGGTGTGCTTGACTCGGAGCTACGCAGAAAAGCAACGCAGCGCTGCACCGTGCCTCTGATGTGTTCCGCTGCTCTGATTTGCCTCCTGACAACTCAATTGGCCCAAATTAATGAGTGAAACTACAAACTAGAGGTATTAGTTCAGAGCCATGCTGTGAATGACCACTGGGCAAAAGACGCAAATCATGAAAGAAACATCAGTCCATCAAGGTCATGGTGGCCACCTCTGTATTTACTTTGATACTCAGCAAAAAATGTTTCAAAAGCTTCAAAGAATAAGGTTCTAATGTTCAGGGGCTGAGATGATTTTAAATTACTGTTTGACTGTTTGTGTCATTGCTGTACATTGCTGTATATTTGCCACAAATTACTATATGTTAAAAAAAACAATTTTTTTAATTATAGGCCTTTAAAATGTTTCCAAAATAAATTCAATGCAGTAACTTCAGAGGGTACGTACAGCTTAGGACAGGATACAGGATAGATATTAAGAAGGGTTGTAGTAACCCAACTCAGGTAGCTCAGTATTCTATGAACCCAGTATTCATAAAGTATTATAAACCTAATAATGAAGTGTTCTAATGCATTCATAAAGCCTTACTAATCACATATAATACATTTCCAAACAATAATAAACTGTTAAGAAGAATTAGACTTTTTGACTTTCAACTTTCAATTTGTTCTGTTCTTCCATTTTGCATTCTGGAACTTCCGTCAAACTGGAGATGATCACATCCTCCCATCACTTATGGCTGGTTGTCCCTTAAAACCTGACAGCAATCAACTCGTGAGACTCATGAAGCTGGCACAGTCGAGACACAAGTACCCAAAGGGGGCACGTTGGCAAAATGGCCACCCTATCATGACAACTTGGCGTCAGACTGGGCATCAGTGCCCATCAGTGCCATTACATAGCCTACATGCCATGACCCATTACTTCGCCCCCTAAACCCACTTCATCAGAGAGCCACACGACACATTCACCCAGAGAAGGCCTTTTCTCAACTGCCTGTCTTCATATCCAGACTGACACGGCCAAGGGTCAATAAGGACGATGGCCGTCATTCCAGCATGAGTATCCACTCCTCCATAACAAGATCAAGCGCAGTTGCCCTGTAGCCCAGACACAGAGAGGAGGACAGAGGAAAGAGGGGAGCTAACTGTAGATGGGGTCTTCAAACTACATCAGCACGGGAAGTGAGCACTCAGCAGAAGGCAGACTCACCATCATCCAAACCAGAGTTTGTTTAAGAGCACAGCTTGCCGGCAGGGTTTCAGATGACTACTGCAGACTCAGACACACACAGACACACACACACACACACAGACACAAGCACGCACAGACACACACACACACTTGTCACAGAGTTGTATGGCTACGCTGGCATGGCTGCAGCAGAAAAGCAGTTTGTTAAGTCAACAGAACACAAGTGCATGTCAGTAAGATCAGTTAGTGAGTGATAGCAGCCCATGCTGTGTATGCTGTATTTCAGGGGACACATGTTCCATCTGCTAAACTTTCTCCTAAGAGGCACCACTAGATTTACAAACAATCAAGGTAAACATATTTACCGAAAGGAAATAAAGGTTTTTGCATATAATGGATCTAACATGCAGACTATTGTGTGTATGCAAGATGTAGAGAAAAAACAGCTTGCGCCATAATCACTGTTAACCTGGGGGGTCAGTACAAGGTTGTTAAGTAAATTGCTGTTCTGTGATTGCAGTTAATTAACTGCTTCAGATGCACCTACGAAAATTACTTTATGTGAAATGTGGAAATGTTAAGTGGAGACAAGAGGAAACAGTGCTTAGACGTTTCAACCGAGTTTATAACACCTGAACTAAATGGGTACCTGGAAGTGATTTACATAAATAAAATCAGCCCACGATCTGAGCCAGCCAAAGCAGGAGATGATTAGAAGATGAAGAGCACCAGATGGTATTATAACCGTTCCTGCTGTTTTGTGGTCAACGATCCTAACTCACACTTGCCACTCTGATGGGCAGTGGATTGCTTTGGTCCTTGAGATTAATTTTCTCTTTTTATACATCTGCATCTTCACATCTTCAAATATATTTAGGTTACAAGAGTAGTACGGCCAGCTACGGGCTTACCGGCTGCTGAGTGTAACTCCCTCTTCAGTTCATCTCTTCTCCCTCCCCTTTTGTGTCTTGCCGTGTTGTCACAGGTTCGCTCATGTCTGAACAGCCGTCCACTCACATCGCCTCAGCTGGAGGTGTGGCTGCTGTGTGAATAACCTCCCTCCTCAGTTTTGCTCTTCCCTCTACCTTTGCTCTGTCCCTGTCGCCATGGACCCAGTCGGCCTGGAGCATTGTAGCAGCCAAAGCTGTGTACTCTTTTTACATACTCTTTATTTGTTATTTTTAAGTATTTTGTTTCTTATTTTATTTTGCCCTTCTCATCCCCTCTCTTCATCCATTGTCTGTGGCCTACCGAACTGCATCATGTTGGCCAAAAGCTGTATAGCAGTGTGTGCTGTGTGAACACGTCCTGTAGGTGTCGGTTGAACATTTTATATGTGCCTTTTTGCAGTGTAATTCGCTTTTTTCTGATGGTTTGCATGCTGTGTGAATGTAGTCTAGTCCATCACCTTGAGTTTGAGAACTGCCTAGGTTATGGCTCAACAGTAATTTAGTCAGTGAGGTGCACAATCATATTGTAAAAAGAACAGATAAAAGACATATACACCAATAAATTATTTATTGATTGATTGAAACTGCCTCTATCTCCATTCATTTGGACATCCTGTGATGCAGTTCACTAGCCATCACTGTAGTTTAGGATTTGTCAAAGGTTTTGTGATTTGAGCACTTGACCCTATTACACAAGGAGGGAGAGAATGAACATGATTGTATTCTCCAACCAAAACTCTGTTTCTCCAGGAGTGAGGGGAGTATTTGCTCTGCAGAAAATCAGATTCATCAGTATCTTACCAACAACATTGATGTGTGTGTGTGTGTGTGTGTGTGTGTGTGTGTGTGCGTGCGTGTGTGTGCTTACATGCATGTGTGTGTCTGTAAATGTGTCCTATTTTTCTTTCAGTCTGTAGATGTACTCATTTGCAGTCAGCACCAGAGTGCACGTGGGACGGTAGTGGAGTATCACCATCGGTGGCCGGCAGCTCCAGTGCAAGGGGTTCCTGGAAGCCCATATCTCTTGTTACACAGGAGACAGCCGACACAGAGAGTTACTGTAAGGGCGGCTTTGTTACACGCCTGACAATTTCACCCACGACCTGCTGGCTGTGCTTCACTGATAGCCAGCAGGCACCAAGGTGGGCTTGCACCCCCCCCTCCCAACACACACACACAAAAACACATGTGCATGCACAAATACACACACATACACACAAACTAGCACCTTTCCAGTTTTCCTATCCCCCAACAAACAACTGTGCGACAAACTTACATTTCTTTTCTTGTATTTTTTTTCTTCCTTCTTCTTCTTCTGTTTTGCCTTTTTTAATACATATTTTCTTTCTTTCCCCTATTCCACCAGGAACATTGAACAAAACCAAATCTCTGGCGTGAGGGGTCTCTAGGGCTCGCCAACCCTGGTTTTAATGAAGTAGAAACAACACCCACACAAGTTCGCAAGCTTTCCTGTGCAAATTTGGAGATGATTACAAGTGAGAAAAACAGAGGGGGGCCTGAGATTCCAGCGAAAAAAAAAAAGCAGTGGGGTTATTTTGTACACCAATTCCCAGGTTTTAATCATGGCACACACTCGTGGCCGTGGAAACGTGTCACTTTAAAGCAAATTATTGTCATTTCTTTCTTTTTTTTTTTTGCTGGAGCACTTCCCCTTCCAAACAACAAAAGAAAGTGACACCTCAGTGCAAACAAACTTTTCATCAGAAAAAAGTCAACAAGGCTCTGATTAATGACAACAAAAAAAGCCTTCAGCACTCCTTAGTACATCCTTCTCACCTTGAGGCAAGGGCACAATTCTGCATGGAGTTCGACACAATTTTGCTAATCAAGTGGCAAAGAAATGAAGAAAAAAAAAAAAAGGAAGAGAACAAACGTGGCCTCCAACGAGGAGCGAGAGTTAACAAGAGAGCCAACCTCTGCGACATACACCTCTTCTTTTCCCCCCTGCGCTGTTTTGTGCTGCTTGCGCTGACAGTTACGCTGGAAAGTGCTGCAAATTTAACAACCTACACTAAGTCGTAGTCACTGGTGCCGCAGAAACAGCAGATAAGGCCGTGTGTAATTAGAGCATACGCGTGAGCCCAGGTCCGCTGTGCTCTGCCTCTCCTTAGCGCAGAGGTGCTGCGATGATACGCCGAGAATTATTAAGCCGCTCGCGCAATTACATGGCTTGTTCGCGCTTATCACTCCACAGATTGTCATTTGAAAGTGGTGCGGTGCGAGAGGGAGAGAAGGAGAGAGCGAGACGAGCTTTGACAGGGGAAACTAGAACAGCGCTGTCTACCTGTCAGCGTGCCAGTGCAGAGCATTGGGACGGAGCGTGTGAGTGATACCAGTGAAGCTGCGTTATGTCATCTCCTGTGACAGGTTAAAGTATCACCTCCGGCGACGTGTCAAATCTAAGGGGGGCTGGAAGCTCAAGAAGTATCTACCTTGTGAAAAAGCAGGGGATGTAAAAGTGTCTGAAGCCGTGCCTAGGAACCTGTAGGTACACATAAGTCATGGGGTAAATGACAACTGTGTAGACCTTATTCTGTTGAAGTGCTTTTAGCTTCACACAAGACAGCCTGTCTCTACCTGTGCTAGTGTGTGTCTGTAAAACTGCAGGGGGTTAGACTGTAGGTAGCTCAGAAGTTGGTATTAGACTGGTTTGTTTTAGGCCTACACCAAACAGTATGTCACTCTTTGACTCTGCAAAGCCAAACATTGTGAGTATGAGTGTAAGCTTGTGGAAGTTGGTAACACAGTCTCAAAATCTTTTGTATGAACCTGCTTCCCACAATACCATTTTAAGGCGGGTTTTATGCTAGCAGCTAGACTGAACAATACTCTCTCCTCTGCGTCTTTGATCTCTTGTTAGGAGAGGGAAGCGCTGGAAATTTTTACAGATTAAGGTTTCAAAGCCTGGGAATGACTGAGAAGTTACCTCTCCCCTTCCCACACCTCCACCACCACCCCCTACCCCACACCCACCCCCCTTTCCACCACAGCATGCTTGGTGTGCGCTGCATAAAGGCTGTCCCTCTTCAGCTAATCGTTAAAAAAATAATTCTTTGAAAGGAATCACAACTCTAATTACCAGCAGACGAGGAGTGTGTGTGTGCGTGCGTGTGTGTGTGTGTGTGTGTGTGTGTGTGTGAGAGAGAGAGAGAGAGAGAGAGAGAGAGAGAGAATGAATGAAAGCCTGGTAAAGCAGAGTCCTTGTTTCCCTTAGGAAAAAAAGGGGCACCTATGTACGTAACACCAGGTCATATTGCATATACATTGTAGAGGGTAGAGTAGTTACACCTCCCTTCCAATGCCTTAAGAGACATGCTAGTGACAAACACTAGCACCCTTAGATTTTAGCCTTGTCGCTAACATGCCCAGCTCAAGGTGCTGCAACTTCAGGGGTTCAAGCCCCGGCAAGTGCAATACTGAACCATGCAACACAAAGCATGGAGTAAATGACATGGTTAACAAATATATATTGTATTCACACATCATTGTGTTAAGTGAGATACTATTAATGCATTGTGCTGTGAGACATATAAAATGTGTACGATGTAGTAGTAGTAGTAATAATAATAATAATAATAATAATGGCTTGATTTAAATATAGCCTTAACCATAAACATGTACAAATCATAGCTATAGACAAATAATTAGGTACAAAGTAGAAAACAATCTGAAGAATCGATATAATCTAATCTAAAAGTAATCTCAAAGTAGGTCGGTCTGCAAAATATAGGATACTTTCACTTCTTATTATTTCACTTGTTATTCTGCCATACACAAAAGAGAGTACTTAATACTGCATATCACAAGTACCTTTGTGTCAATTAAAAATTATGTTTTAAATCAGTAAACTTTGATAGTAAGACACTTTTCTTACATGGTGACCACTTATGACATTTTCTTAAAGATATTAATACTTCTAATTACTGGTAATGACATTAAAGAGTGATTTTAAGTATAATTTGCAGTTCATGAACTATTTTAAAAAATTACACTTTAATATAATTAACTTCTGTCATTAGGGTTAAATCCCTGTAGAATACAAGTGAATGCTTGCCCTAAAGAAATTACGTATATGTAAAAAAAAAAAAAAAAAAAAAAGGAAGAAATGGCATATGCCTCAGTCCTGCACAAAAGTATGACAGTATTATATGAGGTCATGGTTAATATTTGTCTGAAATAATTATCTTTTTCCAGCCTGTTAAAATGTGAAATGGCCTGTAATGTCTTTTTTACCAAGTATCAACCACAGAAATGAATTGGCTGTGGTTTGGTCAGCGTAGGCTGTTATCTAACCAAATACTTGGTCACAGTATGAACACTAACCTGAAATACAATACTAAGGATTAACAAGCCTGATAGTCCCTGATTGATTTTTACATAGTCTCTATATGCACAATTTATCTTGATGTAGGGTTTACAGGAGAGTGTAGTTACAGGATTTAGTTTAAAATGGCCCAGCAGCTCGTCTGTACCATTCTAAGCAAGTCAAATATTTCTCCCATCAAAATGTGGCAGTGGGACACATGTTTAATTAAGTCAAGGGAACAGGAGAGTGTTAGTGATGTGGAAGGCTGAACTATCAGCCCCCATTTTCATGATGCATTTATAAAAAATGCATGCAGCCATCATGAAAGGTTCACCATAATTTGTGATGGAGGTTTGTGTGGCAATATTAATATCCAGTGTAAAGTTTGTGTGTGTGTGCACACACGTGTGTCTATGTGTGTGTATGCCTGTGTGTGTGTGTATGTGTGAGCACCCACTTATACACCCCCCTCCCACACACACGCACATACACACACACACACACACAGCACTGCACCCATCACCTCATGAACGCCCGTAATCACGTCGGGGCAGGAGAAGGAAGCGGTGCCGTTACCGCTAGCGCCGATGATGAGGTTAAAGAAGTGTCACTTTGTCTTTGCCGATTTTTTAATCACGTCTGAATCATCCCTGTGGCACAGACAATCTGTGTCACCATAACTGACCACTAATCTGCCCAGATATGATTATACCTTTGCTGGCATGCTGCGCTGTGCCGCGCCGGTGTGACAATGATGCTCCCCCCAGAACTGGGTAATGAGTGATGTTCCTTGTCCCCAGCTGAGGCTCTCGCTCGGCGGCAGGCCTGCCCTGATCGAGCATCCTAATCACCAGTCAGGCAAAGCCTGTGCTAGCTCCTCTCCTCTGTATTAGGGCCCTTGTGTTTGTGCATATCAAAAGATCCCACAAACGCATTGGCAAAACACATAATCATCTGCTACCCCCCCACCCCCACCCCCCCAAACAACCCCCTCACCACCACCACCACCTCCCCTTGCTTTTTTTCCCTGTGATCCAAAATTGAAACAACTGGCATCGAGGTGAAGGCAGGCTGCCTACTGTATGCTTTTCAGCTGTGCATACCATGATTATTTTTTGAGTGAGAATGCCAACCATTCTGCTTGTTAGTGGGAATGTTTAAGAGCGATGGTCATAATATTCATTACAAGCAATCGGTTCTCCAGCAAGGCCAGGAAGTGTATATTGGTTGTGACAAAGCAGACTCCTATTTTGTCTTGGCCTAATTAGTGTGGTATGGCACAGACCAAAGACCCGTCACGTCCACTAGCATTGATAGTAAACACTGGGTGGCTTGTATCACCAAACTTAACAGGTGCTGCCTTGTTCAGTGGAATTTCTTCATTGTCATCATCATATATGCCAACTTTGTTTTTTTTGTATAAAATATAGAATATTAATAGTTTATATACTATATTAATAGTATATATTAATATAGTATACTCGATTACATACATGTTATAGTATATATGTAATCCAAAATATTCTATGATCAAACTTGTTATTAATGTTTAGTCAATGATATTGCACATTAGATGAGCATATTAGAAGAAAAAGCCCTGCTTTGGCATGGTGGTGAGGTCAAAAAGCTGTGCTTATGCTGTTACATTGCATACATGTGAGAGAATTTGGTTGTAGGTGATACCACAGTGACCAAAAGGGTTACAAGGCAATTGAACTAGTTGAACTATTTCCAATAATTCCCTGCCTCAGCATCCCAAAAGTATTTCAGAATATGTTATTTTAGCATAATTCCACCTTTTATGAATACTAGGGAAAGGGAAATCTTAAATAAAATCAGGCTTTTCATTAAAAAGTCATTCTGCAGCACCTCCACGGAGCTTAAACTAAATTGGTCAGAGGACTGCTGAAGCTTAATAGACCACTTGGGATGTGTAAAGAAAGGTTGAAGGCATTTTAACTCCCTTGAAGATAATACCCTATCACCATTTTTAATTTTTTGGGAAGGGGGTGAGGTGGAGAATGTTTTAAAATAGCTTACTCATTTAACTAGTCCTTGCATATATATATATATATATATATATATATATATATATATATATATATATACCTAAGTGTCAGTGTCTGTGTATCTTCCACTTCCCAAGCGTGTTCTGTCTCAGAGACAAGACAAAATGGCAGCCTACACTGTTGGCATCCCCTTTAACAAAAGGCAAGAAAAGCAAAGTGGGAAAAAAAGGAGTACTCAGAGTGAGTTCTGACCAGGGCAGGCTGTTCCCACACCCCACCACCTCCACCATCACCAGCACCCCACCCCAACCCACCCAAGCCCAGCACCTCCTCAGACTTGGAGAGCTTTGTTGTCTTTCTGCCACTCACTGTCCCTCCCTCCACCCCCTCTCCTTCTCTCTCTTTCTCTCTCTTCCTGCACCTGCTGCATACATCAGCCTATGGAATGCTGAGCGAATGCCCAGTAAAACTGAGCACGGTGGTGACAGTCAGACATTGTGTCTGTCTATGTGTTTTGGGCATCACCTACTATCTCATTCACACACACACACCCACACCCACACACACACACATACACACACTCACACACACATTCAGAGGCTCATATTGTGTGTTATTATATAGACACTTGTGCATTAGCAGACATTTTTATCCAAAGTGACTTAAATTTTTGTCAACTATTAATTAGATCAGAGCAACTTTGGGATAAGGGTCTTGCTCAGGGCACAATGGTGGCAGCAGGGATTCAAACCCACAATTTCCAAGCTTGCATGCTAGCCAGGTTCCTTAATCACTATGACACCATCATACATTTCATGGTTCTGTAGTATTCCAGGAGGCCTGTGTCAAAGACAGCTTGGGGTTAATATGAAAGATAGCAATGCTGCAATGTCATTCTGTTATAGTAACCACTTTCTATGTGGGAAGCAGAGTTAATCCATTGTAACCTTTGTAAATAGCTAACCTTCCAGTAGGATACTAACATTGCCAGCATACTTACTTTCCTAGCTAGCACAGAAGTCCCCTTTTTTGGCTGAAGCTGAAATTGCACCTCAACTTCAGCTGTTCCGTGGACACAACCCATCTCCCATCAGGAGGAATTAGTTTTTGTTTTTCTTTCTTTCGTTCTTTTCAGTTTGTCATGTTGTTGTTGTCATTTTTTTTCCTTGTTTGTTTGTTTTCTGGGTCTCAACCACTGGCACGCGGGTGCGCCACCTGCTCCGGTTCTGTCTTTACTTGGGCCAGAAGGCACAGCTGGCCAGCCTTCTGACACTCGGATTGGCTAATCCCTGCTGGTCACTCGCTCCCTGTCTCCTTCCATGTCATTGAACTGTCTCTCGGTCAGCGCCAGACCCTGCTTCCCTCCCTCCCTCTCTCCCTTCCTCTCTCCCTCCTTCCACTCCGCTCTGCACCGCAGTCGAGCTGCCCCGTGCCCTGAGAATACTCTGGCCAGCATATGGGGATGGATATGTGAATAATTTAATGAGGTCAAAATTGCTAACTTTTCATTGCCCCTGTAACTTTTCCTATGACCTCCAAGACCATGTCCTGATCAGGCTTTTTTGTTAATTGTTGAAGGTCAATGGGCATTTTTGTTGGCATATTTTTTAGCATGTTCAGAAATTCTCTATGACATCTTTGTTACATTTTTCAGGTGTTCAACACATCATCACAATCAGTAAGCAGCTATCAATGCAATCAAATAGCAAACTTTCGATCTAATACATCTTTGAACGACCATTGTGTTTTACGCATGTGTTTGATGAAATAGTTAAAATATAAAGGTATTAAAAACCTCTATCTATTGACTATATTATTGCCAGTGTAATAATCAGCTATTAATAGTTAGGAAAAAAGATAGTTGGGTAACACTTAGATTAGGGTACACCTAACCATTAACTAGCAGCTTTTTAACATGCAAATTGGTAACCTACTAGCCATTTGTTAGTCAAGTCACTTATTAATACCTTAGTCTGTATGAGCTTATTCTACCTAGAGTAAACCATTGACAAATAATTTCTCCCATATAAACTCTTAATTACAGCTTATTCATAGTGAGTAAACTAGTTGTTGTATATGAATTATGATCTTATTATGCTGTGGTCAGTATAGGGATTATAAGGCAGTAGTACAATAGAAGCAGTTATACTCCTTCAATAATATATAGAAAAGTAGGGTCTATTAATAGGAACAAAAAGGAAAACTATGAGTGCTTAATAGTGTCCAAATAAATAATAATTGTCTTTTGACTGAAAGAAACTGTTCCTGAGAATAACTGCTCCTGTTGTACTACCACCTTATAAGCCCATTACTGAGCAATGATTAACAAATGGCTAGTATTTTATTAATTTGCATGGTTATAAGCTGCTAGTTAATGGTGAATCAGTGTACCCTAATCTAAAGTGTTAACAACTGTTGATATTGGATCAAAATACACCCTTGTCTACACTTATAATGCAAATTATAGTTTGGCTGTAATTGATTATGGCTGGGTCTGAGGCACTACTGTATGTTTGTTTGCCATTCACAGCATCATCCTTATTATCTTTTGTAATCAATAAAGTATTTATCTAGCTATCCGTCCTATCCGGCTGTGTTGGAACCCCAAATAATCAAACAATTCTTGTCTTGTTGAGCATACAGTACACACAGAGAACGGGGAGAAGCAGTGGACTGGTGTTTTAGAAACCCACTGTCCATCATTTACATTTTACATTTATGCATTTAGCAGACGCTTTTATCCAAAGCGACTTACAACTTGTCAACTATCAATTGTTCAGGGCCAGTCTTCCCTAGAGCAACTTAGGGTTAAGTGCCTTGCTCAAGGGCACAACGGTGGCAGCTGGGATTCGAACCCACAACTTTTCGGGCTACTTCCACATCCATCAAGCTTCCTAATAAAGATTGGAGTGTCTGCACATATGACCAAGAGTTTTGCTTTCATTTGCCTAGGAGGACATCATCTTTAGTCTGACCTGAAATATTCACCCCTTAGCATGTCAAAAAAAGCATAACTGTAGGAGGCCAATAACTACATGATGTCATCCCACTACTGCTAGATTTGGAGATATTCATGGAAGGAATTGTGCAGCCCCTTACAAAATCAGCCAATATTACACAGGGCAGTTTGACCATATATATAACTTGGTAATGAATCACTAGAAAAGTGCTTCCAAATGTACCACTGGCCAGGCCAAAGAACACACACAAATGTGACAATATTTAACCATAGGAAGGCCAGAATGGTTTCACCACCATTCAAATGTTCTTCTTGGATGCACAGCAAGAATCGTAATTCGGTATAAACCTCAATGTAGAATTACTGTCTACGCCTGACGTGGGATGAACCTCAATCATTCAGTCAGTGCTCTTCATGGTAAGGATCTTCCTTTCACAGCCCATTTGACGCCATGCTACACTATGCATTGTCTTTACTGCTTAGTACATGGATGGCGCACGTGGAAACTCCGCCGTGGCAGCACGGCAAGTTGAGCTATGATGTCATGTCAGCTGGCTGGGATTGGAAGCAATACATCTGCGAGTCATTGGAAGCTAGTTTTTATATAAACAAATACAAATTGGACCAGAGAAAAAGAGAAATATTTGGACGTGATTCATGTCCAATTTCGGCAAATCACTTCTTATCATCTTTGTATATATGTGCAGGTGTCTATTATATAATTCTCATGCGTCCCTGGTATTCTGACCCATTTCCTTCTGATGCTAAGTTTACACTTCCAGAACGTTCCTTCAGAAGGGCAAGCTTTATTCTGTCTTCCCTTTATGCAGGCTGATCAGATGGCACCAGGATCAATATAAAAAATTGAAATATGCAAAGCGTGTGCTATGTTTGGCATTGCACAACCCCTTCCTTTTCATCTCCCTCTTTTGATGTTGCTTTTAATATGCACGGGGAAGAGAGGGAGAGAGAGTGTTTAATGGCTATAAGCTCCTTCACAGAGAAGTATCCTCAGTCACAAGTCACCTTTTTATGACAAATGTTCAACAGGTTTCATTCTCAACAAGCACGTGCTTGTTCATTACTTCCTGTTCACATTCCTGTCAACAGGCTTGCCTGGCAAACACATGAAGTTGTACAGAGCGATCTTGATACTACACCATATCTGTTGACAGTTTAAGGTTGTTGTATTCTTGGTTTCATCAGTCTATCACTATTAGCCTGACTCGAGCTCAAAATTTTATATTGACAATGCAGGGAAGAATGGAGGACAGCAGGCAGTAGCTTTTGTTCTTTAATTTGGCTACTTTTATTCGAGCATGGTCATTTCCAAGAGAAATTACAAATTAAAAATTCAATAATACTTTTACAAAGACATTTCAGGAAAGATTCTTTTTTTCTGTCATGGTATCATACATTGTATTTTAACAGTCCCTCTTCATTTTTTTAGCTAAAAAAACATGATGAAGAAAGTGGAATTTTTTTTCAGTCGAAAATACAGTGTTTTCACAATATCGTATCAAAAGTTCCCAAATTTGGAATTTCCAGTAACTGGAAAATAAAAGAAATAAAACAAAATAATAAGTTGAAAATTCGCATTTCACAATTAATGTTTCAAAACACAATAAATGCTCTCTTTACGTAAAATTTGCCTCAATGATCAACGCCATGTTCCTTTTTACTAAAATATATCTATATATTGAAGAACTATAATACTGTACACTACAGTATGAAATAAATAAAATTAATTAGGAAATACAAAATGGGCCACATAAATAAATGTTATTTAACCTACAAATAAAATGAATGCAATTTTGTTGTTGCAAAATGGTTTGGTGTAATACTGACAAAAAGTTAAAGAAAAAAAAATACAGAAAATTGCACAAACATGTAAACTAAGGAACTGCTGCCTATTCTTCTAATACTGTCATGGGAGATCCAAAGAATAGGGTGAACTATTTCTCTTTTTTAATACTGAAGCTGGTGAAAAAGGTAACACAGGTCACCTTCCTTTTACACTATACAAGGATGGCACTTGCAGAAAACACACAGATTAAAAGGTTTGCATATAAGGCTTTTTTAAAATAAAAACACCTTACAAAGGCTTTTTCCTTCTTTGTTCACATCTTTTGTCCTTCATTTTGTCACCAGACCCTTCCACGTCTTTGACACTGTCAATTTAAGACTTCAATACCTTGAAATCACACAGGTATGTGGTTAAGTTCCTTCACATAAAGAGATACTGAGGCCTAAGAATGTGGCTAGCTGGCCAGATGACAGGGCAAAACCATAGACAACATATTAAGTAAAAGAGAAGTCATAATACTGATGACTGTAGTGGGGAAACCACAGATTTTTTTTTTTTACTCAACACTGTATAAATATACATAGGCAATAATTTTTTATTATTTTTGTAGTGATTATAGAAGCAGAGTGCAATTTGTACAAGTTACTAGTTTGTGCTATAAATACTATGGAACACAGGGTTTTTTTTAGGATGTTAGCACCGCACATAGTTTTAGGCCTTAATACTGTACAATTTTTAAAATGTATTTTATCTTTCATCTTTTTTTATTCTTTTTGCATAATGCAGCTTCTTACACAACTTCCTTCCCACCCCCCACACTCACTCGTTCACGCCCACCCAGTTCAGGCTTCTAATCCATGTGTGAGAGCAGATTGGCCACCCTCCCCCCTTTTTTTGAGTCCTTCAATACAAGCTTCCCAGAAGCTTCAGGCACGTGCACGAATAGCCTCAACACAGCAGCGTGTTTGAAATCAAATCAAGCAGGTAACAATATTTCTTGGAGAAAAAGAAATATAAAACGTAATGAAGAGAACAGAGTGGGGTGGGTTTGGGTGGGGTTAAAGACATGGGAAGCTTTTGAATGCAGTAGTTTTATTATTATTACATGCCGTCCTCCATATTGTCCTCATGATCAGATTTGGTTTCAGTTTTCCCGTCAACCGAACTGTCGTCCATGGAGTGCTCACCGTTCTCCTCCTCGTCCCTCAACGTATCTGGATCCGTGTCCATGCTCTTGTTCTCGCTCTCCTCCTCCTCTTCCTCGAACTCGTCCTCTCGCCGTCCCATCTTCGCGTACGTTCCGTCGACTTCCTTCGGTCGTTCTCGAATGCCTCCGTTCATGCCCTCGCGTAGGAGGGCGTCCCGTTCTCGTTCTCTTTCGCGTTCCCGTTCACGCTCCCTTTCCCTTTCCCGCTCGCGCTCCCTTTCCCGATCCCGATCCTCCAGGTCTGGGTAGCCCTGAGGCGTGATGCCCTGCAAGTAAGCACGGTTCATCAAGAGCTCTGTGGGCTCCAGGTGGCCCTTCTCCCGGGCCTCCCTCTCGGCCGCCTCCCGCTCCTCAGCCTCCCGCTTGCAGTAGGAGTAGCGGTGGTTCATGTGCTGGGAGTAGGAGCCTGAGTGAGAGAAGCGCTTGCCGCACTTGTCGCACTGGTAGGGCTTCTCCCCAGAGTGCAGCCGTGAATGTTCGATCAAATGGTGCTTGTGTTTGAATGCCTTCTTGCAGATTTGACACTGGTGCGGTCGCTTACCTGAAGAGACAAAGACAAAAACAACAAGAAAAACGGATGCGATTAGTTAAGAGCTCAGAACTTCACACAAACAAATCAATTAAAGTTACAATGTAAACAATACAAGTATCAATTATTAATGTTTAATTATTATATAAATATAATATAATATGCTGAGAAGTGACTGGTATCACAATGCTGTCATTCCAGTGTTTACATCATAAACTTCCCTCCTATAGAGAAAGCATGGAGAAACAGAATGACAAATACTTATTTTCTGCATAAGCATCACACTGAAGAGATGCAACATAAATAAACCATTGCAAACCAACCAAACAAACAAACAGAAAGCTGCTGCAAAGGAATAAACAAATAAAACACAAAATTGAGCTGGGGACTCTAGGCAAGTTGGAGCAAGTTTCCAAATATAATGTCACTTCGTCTGTATAAAAACAGACAGAGAGAAATATTAAAATGGCTTCTATGGGTGTATATTGGACAGCAGATTTGGGTCGGGTCTGTCAAACCAGTCTGGCAGCACAGGATTCTACTGTGAACAGAATGTAGCAGAAGCTGAGAGCATTGGTGGCCAGAGATTTCATGACATCATGCCTATGCTAAATAAAAGTGGATGCTTGTGTTGATGCTGGAAGACACCCCCCCCCCCCCCCACGCGCCCATCCCCATAGCTTTCCCTTTATAACCACTCTATATTCGCCCATTCTAACTTTAGATTACAACTCAGCAAATCTGGAAAAACAGGGGCCTATCAGATGTTAATCATAAGATGGGAGTTTCCCTTTTGGCTTTTCCAACGGCTCGTGACAGGGGGTTTACAAGACCGCCACGCACGCACTGGCACATCTGGCTGATTCCTGGCCGCAAATAGCCAAGGAATGCCAGGCGACACCTTCCATGGCTGCCATGCTTGATGTCGAGGCCTACCCTGAGTCCCCTGCCTCACTCCCTTCCTACCACACTATATGCCCTGTGACATATTCCTGCCACGGGAGCCCGTCGCCGCCACTGCACCCAGAAAGAGAAGAGCGGGTAAGGAAAGTGATGCAATCAAATGAAAGAGAGAGAAGACCAAGAAAAGAGGTCATGGCGCCACACTGCAGTCACGTTAGCTGGAGAGGCTGGTTAAGTTACACACAACCAGAGACTGGTTTCCAGTGATGGAAGACTCATTTTGAGTCCAGGGAAACAAACTGAGCACAGTGTTTCCTTCAGCCACTGGTAATGATAGACTTATGATTTTACAGCTTTCCAAAGCTGTTGAGGTGGTGGATACGAAACATGCAGGGCTGAGCTAACCAACCGAGACCACTAGGCAATCTGCATCATAATTTATTGGGTAAAGATTTGGCAACTAAAGTTGAACTAAAACTGAAGTTGCACATTAGGCATGTAGAAAACTGTCAAATCATGATCAAATTGAAAATTTCTTTGTTAGGTTTCCCCTCAAAATAATTGGATTATATAGCTATTCTTGGAATACAGGATAGAATGCCTGCAAAAATATATACATGTGTTGTCAGCTGAGGAAAAAAAAAATAGCAGACTAAAGTATAGAGCAATCATAGCCTACTGACTGAGTAATGTTTTAGAAGAGAAGCTGTTTAGTGTCTATATGTATTAAACTGATATAAAACTTGCGGAACCCTGTCGATGGGGAAGAAACATGTTAGTTCTTTTCTTTCTTTCTTTCTTTTTTTTTGTTTTGACATCCAACTGAAAAAAGCGAGGGAAAAAGAAAGAAAGAAGCAAGAGGAAAAAAAAAGAAAGGGTTTAGTAACACAAAAACATGAAAGAAAGCATGGGGTAAAATAAGTGTCTAGAACAGTATATACCTGTGTGCTCATATTTGTGTCTTAGGAGGGAACTGCTCTTCTGGAATGTTTTGTCGCACAAGTCACACGCGTACATACCACTTTCTGTCTTCTTAATCTTCCTCCGGGACAGACAGGAGTCAGAGTCTGTCATGTCATCCAGGCCAGACAAATATTCTCCTGTGCCGTCAAGCAGCTCCCCCTGTGAAGGCAGAAAGAACAAGAGGGTTTAAGCCACACCTGTCACCTAAATATAGTCACTTTTTTGCTGGTTGATTGAGAACTTAAACAGGGCTCCGTGTATCCAGCTAACGAATATCTCATCTAGAGTCTTCAAAAAGCCTTTTTTTAAAAATTGGAGCAGAGTAAAATATTCTCTCTCTCTTTTACAAAAAAGAATATTCATACAAAAATGAGTAATTATGGGGAAGATGAAGAAAAGTCTCCAACACACAATGTGAAATGTTTGCAACTGCTAAAATATTTTAAAAAGGCAGGATATTACCAATGAGGTCTTATAATGAATAATGATTAATAAGACTGTATTCCATATATTTGCATTCAAATTTGCTTTAATTTTATACATGAAAGGGCCATAATGCTATATTTATCTGTTCTTCTTTTATAAGGAAGATTAACCCGATAGGCTTAAACTTAAATTAATGGGAGAAAATATTATTACATTAGAAGGTCATAATAATAAGAGAAAGCCTTTGCAGGGCATATTGCCACAGTCTTCTAATTTCCAACTCATAATGATTAAATCAAGAGGTGCGCTAAATGACCAAAATTGAGCTGCAGCAATGCCCTCATTAGACGCACTTGGAGTGCCCTGACAATGATTCCAGAGACATTGCTACACTGGCTTTTAAGAAAAGAGCACTATCATTCCACAATCAATTTGAGCTAAATGCCCTTAGCTGTATTTTTAAAATCTAATTTAATAACTTAGAATAGGAAACATTATTAATACTTTTTATCAAAATGGTTCCCTCTATGTTAAACAGCCCACAGCATTGAGCCATAATGAACATGGGGGATCTGTGCATTATTCATCGCCATGTTGGAACTCATTTTGGCTTTTCTCTCACTCTTCTTTTGAAAAAAAAAAAAACAGAGCAAGAGAGAGAGAGAGATGGAAAAAAGAAGCTTCCAAAAAGTGTCAAAGAGTCATGAAGGCAGACAAGTTCACTCCCCTTCTCAAGGGCTTGTCTCGGCTCTGCTCGGCAGACACAACCAGCCAGCCAGCCAGCCACTCCACTGCAGGGCTGCAAAGCAGAGCAGAGCTGCTTCAGGAGACACCTGAGATGAACCGTGCTGCTGTGTGGGGATGGAGCAGCATTGATTCAGACTACCGAGACAAACAGATGTAGCTCCATCCTGGAAGAAAGCATGGAGCAGCTGGCACCAAGATGCTGCCTGCGCTCACTCTGCACCTGACTCTGCCAGGCGGAGTGAGTGAGAGAGAGCGAGTCGCACATCATAACCTCTAAAACAGCCATTATACGCTGATGCCACTAATGATGCATGCTGGGAAGCCTAGTCACTCTAGGCTTGTTCAGCAGCTGTTTATCTTCAAGCTTTTTGCAGCTTCGCCAGGCTCCAGGTGAGCCCTCATTTCAGACTCTGAGTACCTTTTAATTAGCAAGCAGAATGAACAGATCCTTTTTGTGGCGCCAGGAAGGAGAAAAGAAAAAACAAAGAAAAATGGATACAGGTGGGAAAAAGAAAAGACAGACGAGCTAAAGGACTGTCAGCTTATTTACCTGGAAACCTTGCTTCCGCTGGTACTTTCGCCTCTGCTGCATCTCAGCAAAGGTGGCAGCCCCCGCGGCGTACGTGTAGGCCATGTGTGGCAGGAAGCCCATCTGATCGAGTCCGGGGTACGGCCTCAGGCCCGGTATGCTGGCCTGCACTGGAGGCATAAAGGTGGGTGGTGGGAACGCACTCTGCGGGGGCAGGGGCGTGTACAAGGGTTTGGCACTGAATGGGTTGATGCCAAACATGTGGCTAGTGCTTTTGTCGAGGTTGCCGTGGTTGTTGCCGTTGCCATTGCCGGTGCCGTTGGAGGCAGCAAACTCCTTCTTGGCCAGGTAGGCTAGATTCAAGGGCTCCTCCAGGTGCTCCCGTGGGGAGGAAATGTTGTTGTGGTCGATGGGGACGCTGCTGGGCTTGGGTTGGCTTTTCATGGTCAGGACGTGCTTGGGTTCCCTCATGAGTTTTGGCAGTGATAGGTCCAGTGGCTCGGCCTGGAGGTCCTCGGACGTAAAGCTGTTTGGCGTGTAGGAGCTGCTGTGCGAGTTCTTCGACGATGCGGAGGAGAGGTTCAAGGGGGATGGAGTGTTGCTGCGGGAGTGGTGGTCCAACTTCTCGCCCATGGACTTGGTTCCGGTAAACTGGGCGGTTTTTGACAGCCTGAGGGGAGCGTCACAATTGTTGACGTTGTTGTGGAGCTCCGCCAGAGTCGGCGATGTGATGTGGTCGGGTGGCTTGACCAGGGACACCGGAGACCTGGCAGCCATGGAGTCTTTAATTGGTGTGTGGTTGGTAGCAGGCAGACCTACCTCCATGCTGCCTCTATCCAAGGGAGGCGTCCTCCCGTTGCCATACTGATAAACTTTCCTCTGCTCAAACCACTCCTTCACAAATTCCTGAGGAAGCCCCACGGCAATGGAGATCTTGAGAAGCTCCTCAGAGTTGGGCTCCATGTTCATGGCAAAATAGGCCTTGAGAACAGACATGTGGTCCTTATACGGATTGATGGGCCCCGTCATGGCCTTGTCAGAGATGATGGACGAGAGCAGCATGGCATGCTTCTCCCCAAACATCCCCGGCTTGTTCGGTGTTATGTTCTCATTGGGCTGGAGGACCGCCTTTATCTCCTCGTTCATCTTGCACAGGTAGCGCTCATGCTGATGCAGTGGAATAGGACCTGGGAAGGTCTCTTTGCAGTATTGGCAAGAGTAAGGTGTAAACATTAAGTTGTTCTCATTCGTCTTCTTCTCGTCTGTACCTATGTCTACCGTGTGATTCAATTTCTCCTTTTTGATATTGCTAAATTGTCTCTTGGAGTCTGTCGTCAAGCTCTGTAGGCAGGCTTTGGCTTCATTCACCTTCTCTAGTGTGTAGTCGATGATGCTCTTGGTGGCCCCGTTGTGGTTGACCACAGGCAAACCCCCAGGTGGACCACCCCCGGGGGAGATGAGTCCCTGTTTCTGCTCCTCCATCTGGGCGCTGAGGTCCTTCATGTACGCCTTGAGCTTGGAGATGTCCTCAGGCTTGCAGTCCATCTTCTGCCTGCACACAGTGTTGTCGACGATCTGGAGCACCTTCTGCACTTCGCTCAGGTTGTTGGCCAGGTGCGGGTAGCCCAGCAGCTGGCTCTCCATGCTCATGCCCAGGTGGTGGTGGTGCTGCATTGGACTCTGGACCGAGTTGTGGTGGTGCACCCCCAGTGGGCTTCCCCCTCCCCCTAACCCGCCATTCAGGAAGGGTCCGCCGCCTGCACCTACAGGCCCACCGGGCCCACCGAAGCCGTGGGAGGCCATGATCATCTTGTAGTCATTGAAGTCCAGTGGTTCGGTCTTAATGTCCATGTGGTTGGACTGGTCCTGAAGACCCAGGGGTTTTCCATTCTCCAGCTTGTGCCTCAGCTGAGTGATGGCAGTGTTGGTGGGGGAGGAGGAGGCCGACGTAGGAGAGGAGCCTGTCTTTATGTTGTTCCGCATGCGTCCGTTTACGGTGATCAGACCGATGCACTTCTTGCTGCTGATATGGGAACTGTAGGAGCCGGAGTGGGAAAAGCGTTTCTTGCAGTTGGGACATTCATACGGCTTCTCACCTGCAATAAGACAAAATATTAAAGCAAATATTAATATGAAATCAAAGAGACAAAAAATGGTTGCTACTGCATTGCTTAAGTTTGGTTAGAATACACTAACATTGTAAAATTATCTGGGCAAATGAAGTTCATGTGAATACTAACAGTGCTAAAAATGACTGACTTAAAGAGGGCAAAAAGCACAGCAAGTGCTGCACAGAAAGTGGAAACAAAAGAAGGACAATCGATTTCTTAGTGCCCCCTGTGAAGCTCCTGACAATCCTGAATGAAAGCGGTGATGAATATTCAAAGGAAGCTGTTGGGCAGCCTGAGCCAGTGTGCACGCTACAACTCACCACTGTGAATCCGCAGGTGCTCCTTCAGATGGTGCTTGTATTTGAAGGCCTTGCCACACTCGGTACATTTGAACTTGCGGTTGCCAGCCCCCTGGTTCAGCAGTTGGTGCTGTAGAAGACAGAGAGAGAGAAAGAGAGAGAGAGAGGAGGCTGCGTAAGCTCAAGTCAAACAGAACAGAACAGAGGAGTTCAGTAAATAATCACAATCAGCTGCCGCCTGACAAGCCAAATGGCTTGCGATGCAATGCACTAGCGTCTTTGCCTTTCTACTTCCAGTTCCGTTGAGCCGAAGTGTGCTCTGTGAGGAGAGAGTGAAGCTTGTACCTTTTAATTTTCTGGCAAACAAAACCAGGCAAGTATTCCTGTAGACTTTGGCAGAGCAGATTAAGGGGAAAAAAATATAATAATGAAATAAAAAAGTCCTATTTTCAAGTATTTTCCCTCATTAGAGACAGCGATCCAATCTTTGTTCATTTAACGCGATCGCTGCTGAGAGATGTGAATATTTTATAAACCTGTCTCTCTCTGCACACCTGGGTGTGACCTTAATTACATAAAACGTATGCTGAAATAAATATCACAAATGTTCTTAATTGACGGGAGAATTTAAAGACCATTTAAACCTTCAAACGTCTCCTTTAATAATCTGAAAGTACACCAAATAGGCTGGGCCTTGATTTGGTGTTCAGAGGTAAACAAATGCGGAGCCCCCCATGCGAATTTGCAATTCAAAGGAGTCCTCTGCAAATCATCATATAATAGTAGTAATGGCAACAATAACAGGCGTGCTCGCGTAAACAGGGATGTGGGGCTGGCGCACCGGGCATGCACAATTAATGCAGAGTGGGAGGTGAGCATGTTAAATGGTTAGGAAATACAAAAGATCTCGGCACACAGAGTGAGAGACAGGGAGACTGAGAGAAAAAGGGAAGAGAGAGAGAGAGAGAGAAGCAGTTCCCTGATCCAGGCTGACAACTGCTGGGGAGTGCTGACTCTGCCCACATTCCTGGGGAGACAGATGGCATTACGCGGGACACAGGCAGGATTGTTCAAACAGCAGCAACCTTCAGAGATCAAGCGGGAGCCGCAGCGGACGCTCCAGCGCCAGCCAGGGACCAGCGAGGGACCAGGGACCCCGTCGCTCGCATGTTGCTGAGTTGCATAAACAAACAGCAACAGCTGCTTTGTGCCCACCCCCTGCCGCCACCAACACCAACACCACCACCGCCATCATCATAGCCACAAAAAAAACACTAGCAATCCCCCCAGCCCCCATCACAGTCACCAGTACAGTACACGTCACACTTAACCCTGTGGATGATGGTATCATTAAATGTGCCACTATTAACACTGCTAATTGTGAAGAATCCAAAAGTGATGTTTTGTTTGTTTGTTTCTCATGACCCAGATTGCCCTGTGTGACTCATAGATGATTTGGGATGCATAAGGCCGTGTGTCTATGAGCCTGTGTTTATGTGTGAGTGTGTGTGTGTGTGGGGGGGGGGTTCTGGCAGCATCCTTTCTGTTTACATTCAATTGGCAGACAATGAGTAATATCTCATCTTAATTGGTAGAGGCCTATTGAGAGAATCTGATATAAACAGACCACTGAAGCAAAGATACAAGATATAAAACATTATATAACCTTACACTGCACTTTTCTTCCCCATTTTCCCCTTAATATAGCAAAATTGGACAGCCCACAGGAAGCACCAAAAAAGCAAGGGTTTCACCATGTAACATTTGCTGGAGTCACGTGAGAAGAAAGGGAAAGGTCAAGCATGGCTATCCTAAGGCACATCCCTAGTCCACAAGCCACCGACATTCCACTGCTGACTTCCTACTTAGTAGGATTTTAAAGCATGATAGTAGCTAATATGCTGGCTGGGAGGGGGGGGGGGGCACACAGGGGACTTTTCATCAGGAAAGTCTTTCAAGACGGAGGAGACACACAGAGAGACACATGGACTGAGCCAACTAACAGGGACTAATGGGGGGATTAGAGGTGAATGGGACCTGAAAGGACCATCTGTCAGTCGGGAGGGTCGGGTGTGTGTGTGTGTGTGTGTGTGGGGGGGGGGGGGGGTTGTCAGTATGCTGGGCCAGGTGAGCGCTAGTGATTGACTAGATCATATAGCGAATCAAACCATTAAAAACTTAAAAAAAAAAAAAAACAATAAGAAAGTAAAATCTATAGGGCAATGCAATCTTTGTGTGTTTTAATTCCAGTACAGGATGTGTCATAAATTATAATATTTATGCATATTTATGTATATACACATTGCGGAAATCTGTGTGTACATATAGAAGTGTGTTTGTGTGTGTATGTGTGTGTGTGAGTTTAGGTGTGATGTACCACACACGCACACTGAGTCATGTATGGCACCATATATACGTTTTATATTTATATAACATAACATTGGCACCTAACAGGAGAGAGTATCAGCTCTCTTTAACATGTAATATCTATATGGCAGAGTTTATTTTCAAGAACATAAAAGATCTCATATGAAGTAAAGTTAAAGAGCAGATAAAATGTCTAAATTGGAAATTAACACAATCAGTCTGTCGTGAACACAGGACTGCAAAACCATATCAAGGGAGGCCATCAAAAAACCATTTAGGGCCTCGATTAGAGCTATTACCATTAAAAAGATCCGCATCTTCAAAATGGCATGAAAAATTAATAATGATTGCCAATCAGAATAATATCTTTCCTCTGAGGGACTACAAAGTGTTAGGGTATAGAGTAAAAGGAAAGGGAGCAAAAACATTGAACACAGAGGAACGGAAGCTGACTTTTTTAATAACAACACTAACAACACAACAAATAAATAAATAAGTGTCTGTGTGTGTGTGTGTGTGTGGGGGGGTATTAGCATATGACTCTCACCTGATCTCTTCCTGGCTTGTGCGTGGCCATATGGCGCTCGAGTTGAGTCCGGTAAGCAAACGTGTAGTTGCACAGTGGGCAGGCGAAGTTCTCCTCGTTCTTCTCATGGCGATACTTGATGTGCTCCTTAAGCGATGTCAAGCGCTTGTAGCCCCGGTCGCAGTAGGGGCAGGTCAGCAGTTGTGCAAAAGCATCTGGAGTTCCAGGTGGTAGGTCTGGGCAAGGGGGAGCAGGGGGCCAGAGGGGAGGCAGAGGGAGGAGGGGAGGAGAGGGGGAGGGATGGAGGGAGAGAGGGAGACAGAGCCAAAAGGTCAAGAAAATCAATGGCAGCTAACGGGCGAACTGCCCGGAATGGTATGGGAGGTATCTCTGCAATCTGCTTCACAGAGTGCCATCGTTTGAGCCTGGCACCCATGCCTGCAACACACACACACACATACACACACACACTTATGCATGCATGAGTACACACACACACCCGTACACACATAAACACAGACACACACACACATACAGACACACACACACACACACACACAAACACAAGTACAGTATACCCACCCAGATAGACTGCATACCCATGGCATTAAATTAAGCCAAGGAAATGGCCTACTTAAAGTGTCCATATGTATTCTGACTACACTTCCCTTGGCTTCTGATGGCTTCAGATGGACCCACAAGGTCAATTGCAAGTCCCTTTAAGTCACTTATTCTTCTTTTAAAAAAATAAGGAATTTCAAAGTTTGTTTGGCTTGGAAATACCAATCAAACCTGTGAATCTGCATATGTCTGACACATTTTTTCCTTCTTCCCTGCTCATTCCAGCACTCCTTCCTAATTGCTTATAAGTGGCTTCCTCATTGCGATTTTCCACACTTTCATCATACTTGAAGTATGTTTGGTGGATCCAATCTAACCCAATCCCACCTCCCCAATGTGAGTAATGAGGAGAGCGCAAGAGAGAGAGAGTGGAAGAGACAGAGACAGAGAGAGAAAGAGAGAGGTACCCTATCTGATTGCAGACGGTACTAGCAGCTGCTGCTTCAGGAGTTGGTAGGTAAACACGGAGGCATCCGGCAAATCCGTGAGACCAACAGCTGCCCGTGTCACTGAAGTCACGGCTGTCTGTGTGTGTGTGTGTGTGTATTTTTCTCCCCCAACTCCCTAACTCCCTCGTCTCGGGATTCTTACCATTCTCCTCCTGGCCATTGGCTTCAGGCGTACCCAGACGGGATAGCTCTTCGGGGGCTTCTGGGTAAATGATGGCCGTGTCGCCACGCTGGAGGTACTCCGCTATACTGACCACGTGGCTCTCGCTGTCGTCCAGCTTGCGTTTGGCAAAGAACTCCTCAAAGTCTGAAGTGCAATCAACATTCTTAACTGCAAAAAGGGAGAAGAGGGGTGGGGGCGGGGGTATTGGGGGGGGGGGTGGAGTTGGGGGGTAGAGTGGAGAGAGAGAGGATGAGAATTGGATTTTTTTGCCTCTCCCTGAAAAATGCAGCGTTGGAGGACAGCACCGGATATACACAGAGCTCTAAATGTGATAAAAACAACTAGGAAAAGCATTAAGGTAGTAGTTGGGAAAGGATACGTCTAAATTACTGTGCTCCGTTGTCACTTAATGGCCACTAAAATAAGAAATATGACTTAATCTAAGGAGAGTACTATTTGAATTGTGGAAAAGCTTTTACAGAGAAACCTTTTTAGTAGAAACATATTACCACTCAGACGACCAGGAAATCACGTTTGCCTTGATTACCCACATCACTTCTGATTTTGGTAATCAAAAAGCCAAACGGGCGCGTGTTAGATTATGATGTTTCAATTCTAAATGTTTGTGATATCGAGAGACACAGTGATCCAATAGTAAATTACAGTTTAAACCTTTTGATGACTTCTCTATTTACATACAAAGAAACAACTGTATTGGATGTCTTATTCACTGGGAAAGCAATAATGAGGCTGCAGGATTGGACCACAGCTCTATGGGGGCCCTGTTGGGTAAATGAAAAAGTGCAAAACACACACACACACAAGGACAAGCACACACACACACACGTGCGCACACACAAACACGCACATGCACACACACACACACACATACACACACGCACACACATGCACACACACTGTCGTATTGACTAAGGGCAAGAGAGAGGCAAGCAAATCCCTGTTTGTCTCTGTAACTGAGTGTGTTGTGTTTTGCTCTCTGTTTCAAGCCTTTGGGGATGCCTTGCGTCCTTGAGGAAAGATAGCTGGCTTTCATTGCAAAACCCAGCCACACACACACACACACACATATATACACACACACACAGAAGGGTGAGGGGATTCTACTGGTTCAAATCATCAACTGGTGTACTATCCAAAACCCATCCTTCTTTAGCGTCTGACAAGTTGACATTGAGAGACTGCATTATGGACATTTTACACAGCACGCCATTATGCTGTCAGTCTCATCTCCTGACTAGATCAGTCATTAAGGCTATGCATGGGGGAGGGGGGACATTAATTATAAGTAGACAAGAATATCAGGTCTAATTTTATTTGCTACCTTTTAATTAGATGCTGCGTGAGGAAAAGGTAAATTGTGTATCCCAGTTTGCTAGACAGTAAACATTTTATGGCCTAATTTGTGAAAGGTCAAGGTGGGGGAATGCGTTGTTGTCAAAAATGTCTTGAAAATGTCAAAGTGCCAATGGATCTTTTAAATCACAGGCACGGAAACAGTAAAACTAGGCCACATAATTTCATACAATCTCATTACATGACCTTGTGTGTAATGTTTAGGCATCATGTAACACTATTATGGTGGGCAAAAGAAAACTTAAATTTCTCACATCACATCTGGATTTTATTGTGTGATTCACAACTTGCACTTGGACAAATAAATACACTGTGATACTCTCATTGTTGCTTGATTTAAGAGTACATGAACTAAACAAATTGAATTTGGGCCAAATTTGATTTTGGCCTGAAATGTGATTTAGGAAGTAAAGGCAGCAGAAAAGAAAAGACACACACACACACACACACACATACACACACACAAACATTCTCTTCCTGTGTGGGCATTCCCCAGTGAAAAACAGAAAGAGAGAAAAAGAGAAAAAAGTAAAAAAGGAGAAAAAGAATAGATGAAAGAACCAACTGCCATGGCAACAACTCATCTCTTAAGCAACCATGACATCCACCAATCTAGTAGTGGATTTCCACTGTACTTAAAACCACTTTTTTATAACTGGAAACATCCAAAACGACATTTCCATGAAAGGGCATCCAAACAACCCCTTTCAGCCAAAGAAGCAGGCTGTACCTACAAGATTGCTAGATCAAGGGAAAGATTCACATTTTGGCATCACGGGTTCACTCAAGCCACGCCTCAGCCAATGAGCAGCGGCCCTGATGATATCATGGAAGGAGAACTTAATGCCCATGAGGATTGTGGGTGGAAATCAGATTCATTTACTTAATTAAAAATGGCAGGTACGGTTTAGTGCCAGTGTAACAACAACAAAATAAGGGAACCGGGCCACAAGCAGAAACCAAAGCACACACACACACACACACACACACACACACACACACACACACACACACACACACACACAAACACATTCCTCTATGTGCTTCCAAAGAGCTGTGTTTTATTTTTCTTAAAGTGTGGTCTTGCTTACCTGTACCGTTTCCAACTGTTTGAAGAGTGGCATCAGGCCCCATAGTGTCAAAGTCATCTTTCATTTCATCTACAGGGGTAAACAGAGAGACAGAAAAAAGACAGAGACAGAAGCAAAGAAAGAGGGAGAGAGAAAGAAAGAGAGAGAGAGGTTTGTCATTCAGTGCCTGAGTGTACCATCCAGCAGAGAACTGTGCTTTACAATGACGCCTTCATACTTTAGGTACAGAGCAATAAAGGAGCCTGTGTTGCACTGTGTGTTGGGTCCTTTGTTTAGAAGGGGATGGGTTGGGGTTGGGGTTGGTGGGAGGGGGTCTTAATGAATGCTATCATCTGGACCAGACAGAGACTTATTTACCTTAAACATGACAACAAGCAGCGAAGGAGAAAAACAGCTACTCCCCTCCTCCAACACACACACACACGCACTCGCATCCACATCCATGTGTAAACACACACGCACACACATACACACACCAAGCCCCTGCTCCCTATGCACAACAGAGAGATTAATTCAAGACACACTGTCCACCTGAGCAATCAGAGGAGAGGAGAGAGGAAACACGCACAAAGGATGCCGTTGTCGTTCCCTTGCTCCTCGAGGCCCGGATGCAGAGAGGAGCAAGAGGAGGAGGTGGAGAATGACAGGAAAGGCATAGGAGAAGAGGAGGAGAAGACGAAGAAGGAGAAAAAAAAGGAACGAAAACATTGGAACACATCTCTGGCTCCTTCTACTAGCAGACTACGGTCCCAAACTGGCCCTGTTTCGGCCCGAATCTGTTCTACCTCCGTCATTATCTGGGTGGTTATTCTACCGCGTGACCTTTTACAGTCCTCACCATCAATCAGCCTAATGCACACTGTCTACGCCCAGCCAATGCAGTCAGTGCTGGCTTGGTGGACTGCTGCATAGGTAAGACACATAAATAACTGCACGCAGTTTGTCTGATGCCCCAGCCAGCATCCGTAAACAGACAAGGAACATCTTCTGACGCCGGAGGAGGTTGGGGGACGAAGGTGAAGTGTGTGTGTGTGTGTGTGTGTGTGTGTGTGTGTCTTTAGGGGGTTGGGTGGGGGAAGGGGTGGTAACAGCGGATACTGTAGACAGAGATGCTACTGTTGGTGGGACAGAGGAAATTAACTTATAGGAATCCTCCCTTTTCCGCTCTGTCTTTTGAAATCAAATCAAGGTATGCGAAGATGGGGACTCATAATAAATATGACTATTGTGTCTGATGGTCCGTAGCTTTCTCGTGATTCCCTCTCTGAGTCACAAGTGTCCTGCGGTTGCAACCATACTTTTCCCTGATCTTGTGCCCAAGCAGAATAAGACCATTCTCCTCCACCAACATTGACGTCTTGTGCTGTTTGTCAGAGCAAAATAGTTCCCCTTAGTATTTCACTAATCACAGAAATGATGTGGATTGTATGTGGGGCTTTGTAAACCCATTTAATCAATGTTAAACGTTAAATAATGAGTTTGTTTAGTGTTTCAGTTCTGTATAATGACACATATCAACTAATTTTTTAAAAAGTTCTAATGATATTTAGCAAGAATGTTGACTGGCATTAGTTGTGAAAGAAACACTATTTCATTTCACAGCATAAAAAAAATGAATTGATTTTGTTGCCATTTAAGTTTAATTTATGGAAAAGTATTTATTTTCATTTCTGGCAAAGGACACAGGGGGAAAAAGACTGTTGTTTTTCTGCTTCCTTAGAAACATTCCAATCATTAAGTGACGGCTTGTGGTAGCCCACTCTTGAAGAGAAAGCTGCTTCCCTTCTGCAGCAAACAGATAAAACAGCACTGGCTTTAGAGAAGAAAACACACACTCCCTTGGAAAGGAAAAAAACAACTAGTACTAAAGTTTCCCTTGACATGAAGCTCGACTGAGAGAGAAAGTTTTTTTTCTTCTTTTTGGCATTTGTTAATTTATATGTTTTTGTTTTTATTGACTGCTTTTACTTCTCAGAAACAACATCAAATCAGCGCCTCTGGACAGGACTCTAGCCTTGGGTGAACCGCTCTCATCACACGCTAATATAGAAAGGAATGAAAGATAAACAAACAAATAAATAAAGACGCACAGTGCAACTATAATAAACATACACAGAGTCTGGATATTGTGGTTAAAGTGAGGTGGCTGCTTCTTCCCCTGCTTCTCTGCTGGACGGTTGACTGAATGCTAATAGACTCTATGCTTGCTCTCTCAGCCACTTTTTCCTGGTCAGTAAAATGGCAGAATAGACAAATTTACATCTCCTCAACCCTTTCTTCTTCTTCTTTTTCTTCTTCTCCCTCATCTGCCTCCTCTTCTTTCATTTAGCCACTCAAGATAATCCTTTTTCACTTGCTATTTGTGAAGGAGACTCAGTGAGATGTGAAAGGAATTACCTACACTGTCTGTCTGCCTGTCTGCCCAATACTTTCAGCAGGAACTTCAATAAACTTCTACAGTTCAGGTAAGAGGACAAACCCTCCAGTAGGAGGTAGGCTTAGACCACTAACACCTCTCCTTACTTTTATTCACTCATTCTCTCTCTCTCTCCCAACCACTCACACACACACACACACACACACACACACACACACACACACACACACACACTGGCCTTCGCGAAAGAGGGAGGGAGAAGACTCCCCTTCTAGTATTTTTGGCTCCAGAGCCAAACTGTGTTGGTTTGAGAAAAGGGAGTTTTATTGTTTGAGAGGTTGGGGTGAGCTGACAGTCTGCCCTGCGAGCCTTTACCTGATAAATCAGAGCTCAAACATAAGTTAAAGAGCAGGGGGTGGCGGGGAGTAGTGGTATATGTGTGTGTGGGGGGAGAGAAGTATGCACCTAAGGCAGGACACTGTTTGACTTTCTACCCCGAACTCTGGAGGTGTCCAGAATACCTTTCGGCCCGCTATAATTCCACCTATTTTCTTAACGTCATCGATGCTGTTTATTTTCAAAACATTCCATTTTTTATGGCCGCGTTACCACTGGAACTGGCCGCAGTGAAAACAACACGTCTCTCCTTTCTTGTTATTACTTTGAATATCCTTGAACAGTCCAGAGAAAGAAAAAAAATGAGGGGAGAGTTAATGTGTGTGTGTGTGCGTGCCTGTGTGTATGTGTGTGTGTGTGTTTGTGTGTGCATGCGTATATGGGTGTGTGTGTTGGGGGGTGGAGTGAATGGCAGGGAGGAATGCAGGTGATTTATTTAAAATCTCTGTCAGTGATAATGATGTCATGGTTTCCAGCACTCGTTGTCCACACCATTGTGAGATGAAAGAATGTCAAGGACAACTCCAAACACACAGGAGTGAAGTGTGATTGTGGCAGCGCTGGCTGAAAAAGGCATGGTAAGGAGCTCTTAGCATGCTCCTCTGAACAAAACCTGGATCCAGTGAGCACAGAACTCAGGACAAGGCAACAGACTAGAGAGGGAGAAAGAGAGAGAGAGAGAGAGAGAGAGAGACCAGGCATGAGCTTATCTCAGGCTAAAGCTATGTGCTGAGGTATCACTGTAGACAGTTAGGCACCAGGAGAGAGAGCAAGACAGAAACAGTGAGAGAGAGAGAGAGAGAGAGAGAAAGAGATAGAGAGAGACTTGGTGCCCACACTAGCTAGGGAAGATGATTCCCTGAATCTCTCTGCTGAGCTTCACTCAGCACAGAAATATGGCAGATGTTTCGTCACGAGTAACATTTTATCTCAGAGTTGCAACACGCAGAAATTACAGACATTAAGGCACCAGCACTGCTCCGCCCCTATCAAATCAACCAATTGTCTTTAAAAAAAGAACAAAATTGATTTATAACGCATTTCTCTAGAAGTTCGTCTCTCTGCTGTGCTGTGCATTGTACCTCCAGCAGGCAAATAAGACTTGTGCTTGTGTCTTTTGGGGGGACTTCCGTGTTAATAACAATATGCTGTAAGCCCAAATCCTTTCACTAAATGTGCATTTTTTTGTTCAGCGTATTAAATTTTTAGACTCCTGAATATCTCCCTCCCTTTCAGCACACTGCACGGCTAGTTCATTAGCAGAAATGAATAGCTAACACCACCTCATTTAAATAGGGTGTCTTACATGAGTTCTCTCCGCACTCTGTTTCTGTCATACGGCTGCAAGAATCATTGACTCTTATTATACATGTAAATGGCTATCATAAAAATAAAAATTTCATTTAAGATTGTTAATGACTTTTGCGGCAGTCTGGCTTCCTTTAATGGTTATCCTCTGCCCCTAATTAAAAGTATTTATCTTTCAAGCATCCATGACTTGGCCCCTCTCACCAATGATGCTTGGAGAAAAAATGTACAGTAAGACACCAAAGTTGGGAGGTGGAGGGGGTGGGGGAGTGGGGGGTGGGGTGGGGGCGCCAAGCGGGGGGGTTGTGTCTCCTGGCTCGTATTAACTTAATTACAAATGGAGGTGTCTGCAAGCTGGGTGATGTCAGGAACGCACTGAGCTTCCTCCCTCCGCCGCAGTCATAACTCTAAACGTGCATAATTATCATTTTAGGTGTCTTTTATCCATCACGGAGCAGCGTGCCGCTGACACATCTATCTGACATTCGCCATCATGTCATGCTGCTCGTGGCGTACTGCTGCTGTTGATAAATGTAATTCGGTGTGATTTGTTCAATGAGGACTGCTTCCGCCTAAGCTGAGGGCTGAAGCTTTAGTTCTCTTCATGTGTGTTCGTGTACACTAGCTTCATGTGTGTGTTATACCAAGGCTGAGGTATGCTGGTGTGTGTGTGTGTTTCAAGATGTAAACTTGACTGCAGATGATCCTTTTCTCTCGCCTGGCCGTCACTTGTGTTCTCCGTCACCATTGAGGCTAACCTCTCCTGACTTTGCCCTCTCCTGTCACAATTGCGTAAAATCAGCGAGGGCTCTGCGGTCGGCGCTCTCATGGCGCAAGGCGAACTGATGGGTCATGATCTCATGACTGCCGAAATACACCCGAAACACTCTGGCCACAGCTTAGGAGAGGAAGGGAGGGGTTATAGGGAAGACAGGATAAGTGAGAGAGGAGAAGAAACAGGATGGGGAAGTGAAGGATAGAGAGAGGAGAAGAAGGAAAGAGGATCCGAGAGGTGGCAGTGGCATTAAATCAAAAAGATAAAATCCTCACCAGTACCGTCGACTGAGGCTCGCAGCATGTCGCTCTCGTGCCAGACGTGGTCGACCCCGCTGTCCCTCATGTCATCATCGTCGTCGTCAGGTTTGGTCAGCAGGGTGTGGCCAGCTAGCGGGGAGCCGGCTTCGTGATTGGCCAGGCTCCCGACGGGGCTGGCAACGCCGTTCAGCAGGCCGTCTTCCTCGGACACCAGTAGCTTGTCGTCCTCCTCCGTCTCTGAACCGGTTTCCACCACGTTTTCATAGTTCAAGACTGCACAGACAAAAGATACAGAGAGAGAGAGAGAGAAAGAAAGAGAGAGAGAGAGAGAGAAAGCAAAAGGAATAGTTAGTCCATATATTCCAGATTGCTCACCACTGATGCACTCTATAAACAGACGCCTGTCTTGGAAGCTTTTGTAGGGTTAAAGGCTCCCTACTAGAGGTCACCATGCCCACTCCTGTCATCCTGGGCGCCGATTCAAGTGGTGGCCGTCCGCTCCAGAGGGCAACCCCGCCCCGCCCTGCCACACCACGCCCCTCCGGCCCATGCCACGGGCCTCGAACTTCCCCGGTGTGCACCCAGCTGCCCCACGGACGTGCCAAATTAGTGCTCCACTCTCCCGACTGCCACGGATGCCACTGGGCTGCACCTTTTTTTTTTTTTTGCGACGCAAACATCAAACACATTCTGCTGGTGTCTGGGATTCTCGGGAGTTTTGACAATTATGCACGACCGCGCTTCAGGTCCAGATTTAGGAGTAGGCTGCGCCACTTGGAATAATCACATTAACATTCATTCCTTCTTTCCATCCATCCATTCATCGATTCATTCTTGGATCCATTCATTTGCTTATTTATACAATCAATTTCATCATATTCACATTCCATTTCAAAGGGCATATGCTTCAACTTCCACATATGGCTTGAACTGGCAGGAAATTATACCCAGCTGGTTACCACATGACCCAAAAAATAAATTAATAAATGTATTAAATAAACGATAAAAAAAAACACCTTCTAATCAGGTATATGACGTCAAACATGTCAAGGGCTCTTCTCTTTCTTTTTTCAGCTGCGGTTCATTGTGCTCAGATTGTTTTGTGAAGAACTTAGGTGGAGGGGGAGAAGAAGAGGAACAAAAAAAATGTCGCCCAGTCAAGACCCACATTAAAATAACTCACAAGTCGCAGCCTGTTTAATTCCGCGACACTTGGTCCGCGACACATGGCAGCTTGTCTTAAAATAGACAGCCTGTAAATAAGGTCTGTGAACTCAATTGAAGGTGGCTGCTTCTGAATTAGGCAGCCAGAGCAGAGCATTGTGGGCCCATGTGTGCATACACACACACACACACACACACACACAACCAAGGACATAAATTGTCCAATAGAGGAAGTCAAGTGCAATATTACAGGAGTAAACATGCGGCATTAGCTCCAATGAAAGCAAGTAGGTATCATGCTGATGCACAAATGCAGTCATGAACCTGTGCCACACCAGACACTTGGAACGAAACCTCATGGGAAATCATCTTTTTGTTTCCCCTTTTTCTCTCGACTTGTCCTTCTTATTTTCTAACGCGGGCAGAGAGGCAAAGGCAAACAAATTTTCAGGTTTGTTTTGAGCCTGTGGTGGACACACTGAAACTATTTCAAGCAAAGTCAAATTTTGAGAGCCAATGGCAACTTCCAAATCCACAAGAAAGCAATTCATACCACTGTTTATCTTATACTAGGCTATACCTCAGTGCTTTGGATGCCTTGGTTGCTTGGTAGTCCATCACTAACAGAAACTAAGGCAGTTTAAAACTATGATCTGACTGAATTCCGAGAATTCACTATTTTTTGTAAACACGAAAACCAAAAAAAAAAAAGATCATGGGATGAGAAAGAAATGTAAGGGCTGTGGTATGGACAAAAAAGATTACACTGCGTATATCTGTTAATAACATGATTTTGGCCTAATCCACAGGTCTGCACTTGCCTAGCAAACAACTGCACAACAGGTGCAAATTAAAATGAAAACGGCCACAGAGTGCGGGCCAGCGGATTCCACTGACCTGGTTTGAATACCAATTGACGAAGGAAACAAAACCTTTTCAGGAGGTGTGACCACAAGGGCTTAGGCAAGTTCAGACTGGGTAATGCCCTCAGAGAGGGTGGAGGGGAGACAAGGAAGGCCAGGCAAAAGTGAGACATTCAGACTCGCTGTGTGGTCCATACATATATATATATATATATATATATATATATATATATATACCTTGACCACAATTGCTGGCCTGCTTGTACTATTGCCACTTTTTCTACCACCGAACACAGATAATACACACAGACACAGACACACACGTACACACACACACACACACACTCGTACGCACACATTGACCTACCCAACACCCTGATCCAGAGGTTTAACTATTTTTTAGACCCCCACTTTCCCCCCACAACTTTCTAGGGGTGTCCTCTTAGGGGCTAGGGTTGGGGGTGTGTGAGGGCAACAATGGGGGCCAGGAGGCCTGGGAAGCTATCAGCCCGCCTCCTGAAAACCCAGATCCAGGCACGGAAAGTGAATAAAGGCCCCGGCAGGCTGAAGGAGTGAATGAAATTATCTAAGGCTGGACAGCTCCTAAAAGGCTTTTCTCTGCGGCCCCAAAACATGCCTTCTAGCGCCTTTCTGTTTTACGCTGCACTGCGTAGTGTTAAAGAGGGCCACATCCACGGCCTTGGCCCTTTACTTCTGACTCCATATATTTAGAGGTTTCAGAAGAATAAGTGAAGACGAAAGGTGAAAGAAAGTGAGAGAAAGAGGGGGTTGTGTGTGTGGGGGAGGGGGGGGGGTGAGGGTAGAATAACAAAGGAGCCAGTGGAAGATTAATAGAAACTGCTGATGTGAATATCTTGACACTACACGAGTCACGAACAGGAGATGATCTCATCGAAACATCTCGAACACTTCACCACAAAGAAAATCAACAACAAGAAAATAAAAAAAAGACAAAAAAATAAACAAAAATCCTACATTCTACTGCTGGCCATGCTACATGTCATATGATGAGCTAATAAACACAAGTGAACTAGGTCACTAGTTCACTGTGTTGACCATGGGTTTAGTATGTGTGAGCTGCACCACATGTTTGCTTAAGAGGAAAAAGAAATGACTTCAGTGTCGTCAGTGGCCGTGGTATAAAAGCCAAAGAAGCTTGTTGGATGGCACTGCCTCTGCAGAGATTGCTGTTTTGTTACTGCTGCTGTTGCAGATGGATGGGGGTGTTGTGTGTGTGTGTGTGTGTGTGTGTGTGTGTGTGTGTGTGGAGGGGGTAGTTAGGGGTAGTGACCTCCCACACAAAAGCGAAACATTGTGCTGTTTGCTGTCAAGTCACATGGGCTGGGCTGAGTTGTCCCCAGTGTCCAGGCGAACGTGACTGAATGGAGGAGCTGGAGCCACTTCTGAAATCTCTGTTCCCTCCCTGGCTCTCCCTCATGCCTCTGTCCTGCTCTCTCTCTCTCTCTCTCTGCCTCAAAAATGCCTGAAGCCTTGATCAGGAACAAAAATAACGTACCAGGTCTGTAGAGTGCTTATAGTGTTGAAGGAGATGGAAGTTTTCACAAAAGCAAAAAAAAGAAAAAAAGTGTCTACAAAAAGAATAAAGAAAGACAGGAAGAAGAAAAAAAGGAACTTTGACAAGTTGTGCACATGGCAGAGGAAGAAGGAGGAAAAAAAAAAGAAAGACGTTAAGAAAACGTTAAGAAAGAGTGCATTGTTTCAGTGACATCTTTGACAGACGTTCCCCATGAGTGGTAGGCTAGCAGCTGTATTGTGCTCTCAAACACAATAATTCTAACCTGCTCATGTCACAAGCCGCCACCATTCTCTTCCTTACCTCATCACTAATCAATCCATTGTGCTCTCCTCGCTCGGCGAAGGGGACAAAGAAATGATAATGTTTACTTCTCAGCCCAAGTTCACTTTTTACATGACACTCTCCATTTTCCTCTCCCTTCGTCAGGGTGTCACAGGCAACAAAGGCAATTATGTCTGACATCTTCTGACTGCAGCTACCTGTTTGATTTTTTGCTGGGGCCTCTTTTCTCTGTTCGGCTTTTGATTTCAAGTAAATAAAAGGAACATCTCTCACTCGAATGTTACAGATAATTAAAATGACACTCATAATTGCTCGACTCGCAGTTAATGTTAGGCTTAGGACTCGGTAACATAACCCATTCACAGGCTACAGAAATTAGCCTGTCACTGTGAAGAACATACAAGCTGCTTTGACAATAACATATATTGTATTGATTATGATGACTGGCACCTTCAAGCAGGGACTGTGCGCGTGAGTGGGGATAAGAATTGTGACTCGAGGCTCTCAAAGTCGTAAGGCTTTTCAGCCTCTCTTAGATGAAGCAACCACAAACACAGGGGATAAAAGTACAGCTGTTATCAGATAAAGTGGACACTACTGTGTCTGCTATAGGGGGAGTTATATAGGCCCAACTAATTTTAATTAGCACTCAATACTCCTGCATTTGGGGGTGAGTGCAAAACTACAGGCCTAATAAAGTTTTTCTTTTTGTGGTTTGTACAATAATGCACACCATCACTCTCTCCACTACCTCTGTTTTCTCCATCAGTAAGCGCCTTTAAATAGGGAGCCATTTGCATCAGGGGGAATATCTCTTCCTTTTTTTATCCTTGGTTTTTCTGTAAGCATCTAACGAGACCAAATCAGCCTCGGTGGACTCTGGCTGAATACAAACGAAGAAATGAGGAAATATTGTGCTCACAAAACAATATGTCGCGTTAAAAAGCATCTGGCTATCTGCATTTAAATCACAGGAGTAAATAGTGAAGATGAGGAAAGCTTTGAGGAGAGAAAAAAACAGAGCCCATTACTTGGCAGTGTGCTGAGAAACACAGCACCTTACAGAGGAGTGAAATAATTCTCTTTGGCACTAAGAGAGCATTAGCATATACATTTACACACAGAGTGCACTTTTAAATCTATCTCTATGGATCCAGCGGCAACCCTGCAGCATTTTGATCTGGAACAAATACACACACACACAGACTTACATACACACACGTACCTTTCCTGACTGTGTAACCAGCAAGGGTCTTCCCGAGCAAACCCCTCCAACGCGCCCGAGCCGACATCACCGCGGAAGAACGTAACTGCACGCCCGGGCCATCCATAACCTCCACCCAACCAGGGGGCATGGCGACTAAACGATTACACGTTCACGAAGGCCCCGGTGATAATAATAGCAATAATAATCCCAGTTCCACTCTGGAAGGCACAATGTAAACACCACTCTTTCTCACTTTCTCCCCTTCAGTCTCTCTCTCTCTCTCTCTCTATCACTCTCATTCTCTCTCTCTCCCTTCCTCTACCCTTCTCTTGCAGTCTCCTGGATAAGTATGTCCACAGGGCAGTTACCTACACATCTGCTGAGTGCAGAGGTGACACCAGTGAGGGAGGCAAGGCAGGGCCTAGGGGGGCAGGGGGGCAGGGGGGCTTGGCTTCAGGTGATGTGACATTTCCTATCCCATCACAAGCGGTAATGAGCGGGGACGTGAGCCCTATTGGAGGATAACCACCGGCTGTCCCAGTGAATATCAGCTATGCAGATCACCTGGATGGCCAAGGCCACCGCAGGGGGGATGAGGGGGTTGATGTGTGTGTGAGGGGAGGTTGTTAAGGATGTGTGTGTGTGTGTTGGGGGGGGGGATGTAGCTTGTGGGGGAGGGGGGTAAAAAAAAGCATTAAGGTGGAAATGAGGTCATAGCCTTGTGGCTACTCTCTGGAAGAGGTCTAACAATGACCTTTTAACTGTCATAATTTCCTTTCAAAACAGTTTAAAGGCCCTGAATGGCTGTTCCATGAATAATGAGGCCTTTCTCAAGCTGTGTTCGACCTCTTCTTTTAGTAGGAAAAAATCTCCTGTGTGTGTGTGTGTGTGTGTGTGTGTGTGTGTGAGAGAGAGAGAGAAGGGGAGAGGATGTTTTTTGTCTTTTTTAATCAGTATCAATTTCAATAAAATGATGTGGTTATTATTTTCAGCAGAGAAGTAGATACACATTTCTCAAAAAGACTACTGCCTTTGTAGTTAAAACAACCATGATCTCTAGCTCTTCATTTTTGTGTGCAAGTCGGTGAAATTCGCTGATCCTCTCAGTCAAACCACCTGAAGAGGAGAGAAGAGCATTGAGGTACTAAGGCCTGAGGATGGGGATAATAGTGGCCCGTGAGTTCTTGCTTAGCGTTAGTGTTCTAGCACAACACTGGGTGCGGTGGGAAGGAGGGGGGAAAAGGGGAGGGAAAAGGAGGGGAGGTGTAGGCCGCGTGGAGCGGAGCGAGGGCCGGCCCGCCTTGCAGAGAAAAGGACAGTGGCGGAGCTCGAACAAAGGGGCCTAAAAAGAGAGGGGCAGCTTTGTTGGGGCAATGAATGGTGAAAACCCAGCGATGTGTAAAGCAACCTAGGAGTGTCTGCATTTGTGTGTGTGTGTGTGTGTGTGTCTCAGGGTGAGCATGTGTGTTTATCTGAATGAGTGTGGTATGCCAGTGTGTGTGTGTGTGTGTCAGGAAGGGGATGGTTATGTTCAATAATTTCTGCCATGAGGCACCTACGGTAGCCTGACTCTAATTGAATTAAACTCCCATTTATTTGCAGAGGCCCGAGCAACAGGCTGGGGGAAAAGAAAGAAAAGCTTCAAGGTTTGCTCAACCCACCTTTCCTTGCCTGGGTGCAGACCCACCATCTGTGCTTCCCAACACACACATACACACACACACACACAAACACACGTTCCTGCTCTCGACAAATGTTCTGGGCCCCCTCCTCCCAAACACAGTAGCCAAAAAAAAGAGGGAAAAAAATCCTAGGCACACAAAAGCTCCCTAGGCTACCCCCAGGACTTGTGCAGCAGTAGGGAGAAAATGGGAGAGAGAGAACAAAATCAAGTAGCAAATGGAGATAAAGAACAGGGGAAAAAAAAGACAAATATGAATCCTTTTAAGATCAGTGCACAGGTGAGTCAGTGTGCAAGGGGTTCCTCCAGCACTGACATCCGTCAGGCAAAGGAAAGGTTAAAATTAGAAAATTTAATTTATTTGATAATTTCCCAGAATAATTAGAGTTAATATGGGTTAATTAATATGCAAATCTCTCAGCAGATGTTCAGCAGTGAGGTCTAGCACGAGAAAACAGCCTCGACTTTCTCTTGCACGATTTTGGCTGTCAGTTATTGGCTATAATTACTGTAACTAACCAAATACACACACACACACACACACACACACACACACACACAAAAAAAAAACCTTTTCGCCGGATGAAACGCTTCCAGTCTGTGTGCCGACCAAACTGGTACTTTGCTCACACAAAGACAGACAATTTCTCATTTTCAGCGACTGGGGGGGAAAAAGACAGCTTCTTGGCTGCAATGAATCAATCAAGTACAACAGATGCCTAATATATGGTCTTTTTTTCCCACAAATATAAAATGTAGAAATACAAAGAGCTAAATGACACTAAAAATTATGCTTCATGATGGTTGTGCCTGATATAAATTCTCAAGTATTTTGACCACTGTCACTGTTGTTATTTTTAAATATGTTCACCTTCCTGGTTTTATTTGGGTTTATTTGTGAGTTTGGGTGAGAAACAGCACTGGCAGCAAAGAGGTGAAAATGGGGGATCAAAGTGAGTTTGAAATGGTGCTTTACTATCAAGAATCAGGTTACTCATCAAATATTCATGCGCCTCCCAAAAGCACCCAGCTGGGAAAGAGGCCTGCTCTCCTTTTAAAAAGGAGTGACTTCAAACCCCATATGTTGACGGAGAACGCTTCTCAATTCACAACGCAAATAAACACAGAGACATCGCACAAAAACACCTTATTTCTTCCTTGTCAAATCAAAGCAATGTCACTTTTTGCCCGACAAACTCACAAAAATGACAAAAAAAAGAAAACCATACTGCTGTTGTTGTTACTGATTTTTGTTGTTTCCGGGTAATCTGAAATGTAACTTCACTAATACATAATTAGACAAAATAATCTGAGATGTATTACACTGACCAGAGGAGATTAAGGAAGAATAACAAAGAAAATATATGTGTAGTATGTTGTTTCTTTTTTTGTTTAAGTGGTAATGATGATGTTATCGTAATCATATTTGACAAGTCCCAAATGAGTGAGTGCATTTCTCTCTGTGTGTGCGCGTGCGTGTGTGTGTGTGGGAGGAGACACAGATTGCTGAGGACGCTTGTTCACTCATGCTTATGTAAGACTCCCTGATTCTCTTATCACTGTGTCTGTGTATGGCACATCCACTTAGTCCCTACATAATGCACCATCAGGTGAATCACCATAATACAGTAGGATTATCTCAACCCAGCCAAACCTAACCAAGCCTGGGACTGGGACCACTGGACCACTGTCATCCTTAAACACCTCCATCCTGAACCCACCTCCCCAATTCTCTGCTTTCCTCCCTCTGCTCCCAATCTTTTCCACTCACTCATTCCCTCTCTCCCTCTCACATACACACACACTTTACCTCCCTTCTACCCACTCTCGCTCACTCACACACTGGTTCTGGTTCACACACACACTTTCAGGTAAAGGAATCTGCTGACGGGGGCAGTACTGCAGCCTGTTGTTGGTTTGATGGGGGGGCGCCAAACTGATAGCCACAGCACAAGTGCTATCAGCTATCTGTTTAATACCGGAGCCTGCTGGAGAGACTCTGGTATGGGCCACTCTACAGCTCCATTCTTCATCAGGTCTACTACTCCAGAGAGAGAGAGAGAGAGAGAGGTGAGGAAAAGAGAGAGCAACTGAGAGGGAGGAATAAAGTGGAGTAGTAAAGAAAAAGAAAGGGATTGAGAAATAGAGAAAGAAAGAGGAAGAAAGAGAGAGAGAGAGACAGAGAGAGAGGAAGGACTTATGCTCTGGATATGGTCACTGCTTCAACTTTTATTTATCTAGACTTTCTCCTTTATCGCTTCACAGTTAACCAGGAGCCCAGTACAAATCTCTCCATCCACACCGGCACAAAATAAAACTGTAACTGAGATCCAGGATATAAAGGCTTGACGTGTGTGTGTGTGTGTGTGTGCGTGTGTGTGTGTGTGTATGTGTGCAGGGGAAGGGGAGGTATGCTTCTAGAAACCTATCACATTTCTATCCATCAGGGACACAGAAAGGTGCGTCATCAGGACTCTGATCTAAGCTGTCCAAGGCCACGCTCTTTGGCCGATAGATAGAAAGAGAGGAGAGGCTGAAGAAGGTGTTTCTTTATGCCTCTCACTGGAAAAACACTCTTAAATGTCACACCAGTCTCCCCCTAGCCACCATAGCAATGTGACACATGGGCACACACACAAACACATTCACACACACACTAAAAGAAAGGATGGCTGGCTACATACAAAACATGCTGTCATTTTAGGAAACTACTTGCAGTATCACTCACATACATCTCGACTGATGAGAGTTTAATAGCATTTTATTCCCTTGCACTAGAAAGGTGTTTAGGTGTTAAATAATCCTCCCTGAACACTAGCCAAACATTGCTGCCTTTTAAGTGTGTGTAGAAGAAACCTGCGAGAAATTGGATGGATGAAAACGGGGGTGGGAAAAAAGTTGGTTTCTAAATTAGATTTTCCCTGCATGTGCACACACACACACACAAAATAAATGTGCTTTTTAATGCAACATGCTGAAGACACTCGATGGAGAAATCAGGGAATGCTACGTAGCTAAAGGGCCATATGCCCCATTTTAATAAAAAGGATTCCATAAAAATAAATTACTTGCACTAAGTATATGCAAATTCAAATGTAAGCAATCAGTGCAAAATTAATTTAGCCAGAACTGATTAAAAGCATTAATAAATCTATATACAGTATTGCTTCAATCTGATATTGTAAATTTATTACACTTCCTGTAGGATTAATTAGAATGCTACAATAACATATTGCCTTGCCAGTGTAGATTACTGTAGGTTTTTTTTTTTTGCTAATAAAGGCTAAGCAAAACCTGAGTTGCAATTAGCTTGTGTAACAATGTCATTTGATGGCCATTTCCTTTACACTGGGAAGAAGAATAAGATGAAATGGTTAACAAAAGGTTAAGGTCTCAGACTTATTGGCCTCTTGTTCCTCCTCCTCTCTCTCTCTGTCTCTCTCTCTCTCTGGCTAGCAAGAAAGAGGGTGTGAAAACTGCGTATCCTATTAAGACCGGTGAAACCTGACACGATTTCCAATTCCGACAAATTCCTCTCCTTCTGTACCTTTCTGCACTCGCCAAAACTATCAGGCAGACCCTGAGATAAGCGAAAGGGCCTCCAAACAACAGTTTGATCTGGTCAAGGTTGTTTTGCATTCTTGTCCTGAAGATCACTCCAGGGCTATGTGTTGCTTTTGAAAAGTCCTTTCATTATGATTCTTTTTTTTTCTCCATCTCTGTCTCTCTCTCTTTCTTTTGACTCAGGGAGTATACCTGAGGCTTAAACACAACCTCCCTCATCCCCTCTCCCTCACAACTGGCCCTGTCCAAGAGAAAATAAAACACAAAACACACACACACGTACACATACACACACATCATGTGTGTGTCCTCCCATATTTTAGAGCGGTTAAAGTATCCAGGGAAGCAAATGATTGTGTCAAAGTGAACAAACCATGAGAAGATCAGTCTGAGAGCCAGTTAGGCATGCGGGAGGTTTTATTTATTGCCTTAAACGTCAAATTCTCTCCTAAACACTTTCCTGGCAGCCAAAAGGATGGCAACGTTTAATTTATCACCCTTATGGGATAAAATATCTGTGCTTTTCCATGCTGGCTAGTGAATGAGGCTGATAAATAAATAACACAAGCAGACTAAGGCAGAAATTTATCAGAGGTATGAAACCAGGGGCGTGCTGTAGACGGAAAAACAAAACAAAAACACATACACATACACACACACACACACACACACACACACAGAGACACAGAGACACACAGACAAACGACATCTTGGAACTTTTCCAAGCCAGTGAGAGTTGTCGAGGCCTTCATTGTGAGGCCGAATTTTCCTGATGTGTTTTTAAAAACACAATGGGAGGCTGAATCGAGTGTGAAGGCACATTTTCTGAATAGCGTGTACCGAGCCACGAACAGTGCAGAGCTGAGTTAAGCATGGGGGAAGAGAGAGGCCTGCTGGTGTATCCCCGGCTTGCTGTCATAAAACTCAGCCTACCACCAGCTGGGGGTCAGACACAGGATGGAAAAGAGGAGGGGTGACCGGCCGAGGGGTTCAATGGAGTGTGTATGTGTGTGTTTATGTGTGTATGTACGTGTGTGTGGGGGACGAGGAAGGAGTGGGTGTTAGTGTATGTATATATATATATGTCTGTATGTGTTTTTGTGTGTATGTGTATGCTGATGTTAAGTGAAAGTTTTTATGCCTGTGTGTATGTGTGTGTGTGTGTCATGAGGCAGCTTAAAAGGGCTCAATGAGATTTTTTTTTGGTGTGGGGGGAGGGGGGCTCAGATGGGATAAAGATCAGAGAGAAACCATCCAGGTGAGAAGCTATGGGCCCCTACAAACACACACACACGCACACACACACATGAACACACACACACACACAAGCTGGTCTCATTCAGATGATAATGAGTGCGTAAATCACATCTGCTCCTGCACTCTACCCCCACCCCAGCAGGCCTGGATCTTTGTCACCTGAATGGCATCCCCACCAGGTATCAGACGATCAGCTGGAAACAGGGCTCTCTTTTCATCTCCCCTACCTCTGCTGCTCTCTAATCAGCCACACACACACACGCACACACATACACATTGGGCCTCACATACTCCTATGGGGATGTAGCCTCTAGAGGCGGCTTACTGGGCTGGGTTGACACTGTTACTGCATCCCAATTAGCCACTCCTCACTCACATCAATCCACTATGGAGGCATACTATCACCAACACACACACACACGTACAAATCAATAAATAATTTTTAAAAATGATGAGGAAGGAGGAGGAGAGGAGACTAGAGCACATGACCAAGTACAATAACGCCTAAACGATACGAGACCAAGGGGGAAAAACCTCAGGAGAGCTGGAACTCGCTAGTTGTGGTCAAACGCAGGCTATATGGGGCTCAGATGGGGTTCAGACTACGGATGTGGTGTGTGTGTGTGTGTCTGTGTGTGTCTGTGTGCATCCGGAGGTGAGGGACAGGCTTAGGTCTCCTTGCCCACCTCCGTGCTCCATGGAGAGCAGGAGAATAGAGAAGGGAGAGGAGAGAATAGGAGAGCAGTGGTAAGTCTGATAAATGCTCCGGCCGTGTCGACTCCCAGGTCATAAGTAATGCATGATGTGGGTGTGAGTAAACACCATCGCAGCAGTTTTGTCGACAGCACAGACGTGGCTGGTTTTTTTTTTTCTCTCTTCCTTTCTTTTTTTCCTTCTTTTTCCGCCTCGTGTTTCTTCTTCTACCTTTTCTCTGCCCCGGTGAGTGAGTGAGAGAGAGAGACAGAGATACATTTTTAATCACAGGAATACAGAGTGAGAAAGAAAGAGAGAGAGAGAGAGAAAGAGAGAGAGAGAGAGAGGTTTCTTCTCACTACGAACAAATAGCCAGTCGCTTCTAATAATGCCTTCTGACCAGACCACGACACAGAGACCTCCTAAGGACCTTTCTCATGCTAAACAAACCTCTGTATAGCACACTCTTCAGCAGGGCAGCTTAACGCAGGAACAACCTCCCCCAACCACCCACAAACAACTGGGCCCCCTAGCCAGCACACTCACACACACACAAACAGACACACAGGCCACCTCCAGCTTTATTGCATCATGTTGGCAGTTGGCATGACAAAGACCCCCGTATCCATGTCATCTTCCCCAGACCACAACTGCCAGTGCGCGCACGAGTGAATTAATTCCTGTTGCAGAGGATCTGACTTAAACACGGCATCATCAACTCATTTTCACCCTCCCCGAGGGGCCTGACAATTTAACAAACACTTCCTGATGACAATGATCATTAAGATATGTCAGTGGTGCTATTTTTTTTTTTAAAAAAATAAGAAACCCCAAAAATAAAGGCCTGGGTTTAATTTTGATTGTCAGTTAATTTGACAATGACGATATGAACATTAAAAAAAAAAAAAAAAAAAAACGGCAAGGAGTGAACTCTACAAACAGAAAAAATTGACCAAAAGTTTTGGATGGATGTCTCTCCCTTACATAATTGAGCAGTTTTTTTGACAAGAGGTGTGACGGGAGCTGGGAAAAGCACACTCCTGAGTTCTATGTGTAAAAAAAGGAAAATTTCATCTGAAGGTTTTTTTTTTTCTATTTCATCACCCCACCCCCTACCCCCTCCCTCTCCTCTTCTCTCTCTCTCTTTCTCTCTCCCTCATCACTCCCCCTCCACCCTTGGGTTCAGCCTCCCCGTGTTTCCGTCAATCCTGAGCTTTTTTGATCAGGAGCATGAAAGAGGGAGCGCGTGTGAATGCTGAGGTACCTGGGGTATGGAAAGGTGCTAATTAGCTGAGCGGGATAATTGATGTGTAGATTACGGCACGAACAAATGCTTCGACTTGTTTGTTCTTCGCACTTTTACTGTGCTCTCCTCCCCACCTAACCCCCCACCCCCTCCATCTCTCTCTTCCCTCTGGCCCTCTACCCCACCCCCTAACCCCCCCTTCCCCCTTTACCTCAACCCTAATGAACAATTTACCTGCCTTGTTAAGGCATAGCTTAAGCCTGCCAAGGCAGCCTGGCAAAGAGAGAAGGAAGTGGGGGGGGGGGGGGCAGTTCCCACAGGTGGAGATACCTTCCACCACCACCACATCCACCCATCCACCCCTCCCTCCCTCCCTCCCTCTCTCCCAAGCTCTCTATCTCCCACGGGCTAACAGCCTGACCTGCCGAGAGGCACCGGTGGAGAGCCGAGGCGCTCACAAAAGAGCCTGGGCGCCCGGCTCGGGCGAATTTAGAGAGGAAACAATTTCGAAATGAAAGAGCATGCCATTAGAGCTCCAGTGAGCCGCTATTGTTACCCCTCCTGTAATGCCGTTTCCTTAATCTTTTGTCTTTGAGAAACTATTATTAGCTAAGCACTCGCTGTTGTGAATGCCGTTCAATAGGGTTTGGATTTGTTCATTAACAACTGAATATCAGCAAACACATTTGCGCAGGTCCCTGCCACAGCTAATAAACTAATAATGAGCATTCCGCTAATTGGGAAACGCAAGGAAGAAGGGGGAGTCATGAAAAGGAGGAAGAAAATCAAATGTGATGGGGGAACAAGAGAGTAAGAGAGAAAGAGACTGTGACAGAGAGAGAGAAAGAGAGAGAGGGAGAGAGAGAATGGGGGAAAAAGAAGGCACTGCTTGAGCTCTTAACCTGTGTGTGTCTCTCTCTCTCTCTGTGACAATGACGGGTGGCCATTTAGGAGTTCAGATGTTCAGTGCAGAGGTGAAGAGTGGAGGCGGTGGACTCTCTCCAGCGCTTGTAACCCTCCTCTGCACCTAATCCGTCTCCGACTAGTTTACACGCTAAACGCATTACTGTGATTATAGACTCTCAGTAGGGGAACTGTGGTGTAGGCTCCTCTACTTTTTCGATCCTCTACCTCTGTCTCTCCTCTCTCTCTCTC
>JAIFZK010000021.1:9822500-9977500 GCA_027481765.1 Tenualosa thibaudeaui | reverse complement strand
AAAGAAGAAAGAAATACAATATTGCCAGTGTGCCAAAGCACCTCTAACAAAGTAGCAAATTTAGTGATTTATTTGAGAAGGGGCCTCCTTTATTAGATTAGAAATGGCATATTAGTGTCAGTTTAAAAAGTCTAACCTCATAAGGAGTCGGTGAAATGGCAGCATCTGTAAAATGGTGCTTGTGTTGATTCGCGTAAACACTCAGGCTGTGTGCTCTAGATAAGGCCTGAGCACAGATACCGTACCGTACTGACCAACCTGAAGGGCTTGTGTGCTTTAGTGCACAGGGTAGGGGGAGGGGGGGGGGGTTTCTCTGTGTGTGGGGAGAGTAGGTCATATGTGTGAAATGTCTTATCTTTTCTTCCTGAAAAGGGAGTGTATGTGTGTGTGTGTGTGTGTGTATGTGTGTTTGTTTAGAGGACAAATGGGTATCTTGATGACAGACAAAACTTGTAGGCCTCACACTTCACCATGTCACACTTCTTCACACTTTAACAGCAACTAATATGTTAGAACTGTTTCTTGTTCTCTGTGTGTGTGCACGTGCACACGTGCAAAATTAACACAGGAGCACACACACAGTAATTATATGCATGTGCATGCATCTCCATACTCTTATGTTTCTGTCTATGCAGTCATAGCACAAATGTAGCTTGGAGTTGTAATGACAAGATGCTTCAATAAGGCATCTGCTCAATCTGCTCCTACTCAAACTCATCCAGAGACTTCAGACAGCAGCAGAATCGGCATCATGGATGCAGTAGGTTTTTGACAAGGCTTCAGGAAAAAAAGGCTTCTGCAAAAATCCCTTATTTTCACACATAGCTGTGTGTAGCTTATTCCTTTAACTCCTGCATGGGAGAGAGCAGAGAGTGTCCACCCATCTGAAATTTAAGCAGGTTGCACAGACGCAAATTCCCCGAGAGGAGTGTGATTTTCTCAGGTTTAACTAAATAATGTATGCATACTTTCACTTTGGCATGATGAAGCAATTTTAGCCTTTACAACCCACAAGTCCTCAGGAGGGGAGAGAAAAAAGTCTTCCTGCACAGCTGAATAATTCAAACATTCAGGTGGAAATGCTTGGGATACTTTTCTCCCTGTGCACAAAGAGATGAAGCTTTAGTTTAACCCAGAAACCAGAGGGAATATTTCCTCTCTGATAAGATACTACTGATTGATTTAAACAATCAGGTTAAGCCAGCATAATATCATATCATATAACAAAGAAAATCCTTTGAGGCCATTAAAGTAAAGAGTGTGGCAATATATATATGGTACGTTTGCTTGAAAGGTTAGTGACCGAACAACAGCTAAAAAGATGTAGCAAAGCAAACTGGTGACAAAAAAGCAAATGTGCTGAAATTGGAGGCGTTGTAATGGGAGAAGGTCACATTTAGTTCCCTCGCAGGTCTGTCAGCCTGTCTTCAGATGTGCGGGGGGTAAAAATGGCATTCTTACTCAACAGCCCGCTGGCTGCCTGTCAGGTCTCAATAGGTGCCACGGGGGAATTCGCCCTCACTCACTCAAATCTGGGATGACACGCTCAGGATAACTCACCGCCACAGCCTTGTGAGTGTGTGTGTGTGCGCGTGTGTGTGTGTGTGTGTGTGTGTTTGCGTGTGTGCTTGTGTTTCATTCTATTTTTTTTTTTCTTTTTATTTTGACTTCAGGTTGCTCTCAAAAAACAAAAGTGTGTGAACCAAAAAAAAATTGACAGAAGTACTATAAACAAGGCAGAGGTATTGTCATCAAAGGACTGTTTGCCACTTCAGAGCAATGTGCACTTTGATGAAGGACACCTTGTTGGTTGTGGTCTCTCTGAGGCCTTGCGGGGACAATGGCAATGACATCAGCCTATTAAACGAGGCACAAGGCTCACTGTCATACTTGTACTCTGGCCAAGCCCTGACCCACAGACCACTGTGGCCACCTCGACAAGCAGGGCAAAAATGAAAACCAAAGATATAGTAGGCCTAGAGAAAGAAAGAAAGAAAGAAAAAAAGAAAGAAAGAAAAAAGAAAGGACTTGAGTGTTTCACCATGAAGTCACAGGCATGTGTGATTCTCTTCGTCCTACACCTTCTACCCAAACACCCGCCGCTCAATATTTCCTGCCCTTGGTTGCCAAACAAAGAGAAGCATGTTGTCAGAATGTAATAAAAATCAATAAAACTGGAACCCCCCACCTGGGTGAAGGCCTCGGTGTTAAGTTTTATACGTGTTGTAAGAGCATAGATCGTTTTCCAAGGCGGGGGGGTCCTTCCTACGCTAGGCGCGGAGCGAGGCTGGGTAGGCCACCGGGGAGGGGCTTGGAGCAGCATGGTTCATCCCACAGAGTCTGTCCCGGTGCCAGCTCCTCGGCACCGGTGTCAGTATGCCGCAACTGGACACCTCTCCCGCCGTGGAAAAAAAAATCCATGCACACAAAATGCAAACACATCCACGCATGCAAAAAACCCCAAAAAAACAAATTGAAATAAAATAAAAGAAAACAACACGGACCTGCTCTCTACTAACCAACCAACCTCCACCTCCCATCCATCTTTTTGACCTAGCCACCACCTACTCAGCTTGGCATGTCAGGGCGAACTTCCTTCAAAAGTGTTAAAAAACTTCAGGAGTCCCCTGAGACGGGCCTTGCGCCACGGCACTGCGGAGGTTGCCTGTCTTTTACAGGCGTTTGCTAATTTAAGTGTCAGTTCCTCGCGCCCCCATCGTGAGCAAACCTTTCCATCAGAGGCCTCTTCGTTTTTCGCTTTCGTTTTTTTTTTCTTCACAGGAATACAGCCAGCTCTGGCAACACGTGGCCAAACAGCATAAAACCCAATGTACTCTGCGCTGTAAACTATCACATGCGTGACACTGAAACCTGAGAATGTCAAAGGGCTCGTTGCTAAACGTTAGCAACGACCAAATGCCACTGCTACCTGTGGATTAGCTGAGAGAATGTATAATAGTGAGGATTTCTTTCACCTTCATCTTTCTGTGGCGTGATCCTTAGCCTTGTTTTCGAGGGAGGCCAAAGTGCCTTAAATGATATTGTGCAGGGTGTCGGGTCAGCAACTCCTGGGCCAGGCGCTTGTGCTTCATTCCTGGCATTCAATCTGTATTAGGCAGTCTTAGTGGGTGGGTTTAGCGGCCTGTTTTTTTCACGGGGTTTGGCTGAAGATAAGCCACATTTGCCGCCTAAGATTCCTGGTCCTGCCCACTCAGACACGCGCGCACACACACACACACACACACATACACATATATATCCACATACACACACGCGCACACACGCACAGGCACACACACATGCCTCATCTTGAGTGGACAGTGGGGTCATGGCTACTAGCACAGTTTCCATTCCGTGAGCTTGAACTACGGGTGGAGCAGTGGCACAATCATGGCCAGCGATGATACTTTACAAGTGCTGATGTTAAAATAATCATTTAAAAAAAATAAAACTTTGTTTATCTGATGACTCTTTCTATTTATCTTCTGGCATTTTATCACTGGTTAGCTGACAACAAAACAAATGTGTGAGACGCTAAAAAGGTGACCAGTGACATAGATGTGTGTATTTTCGCAGTTAACTAGAATCTTATTTGTATTAAGAGGCTTGACTGAAATACATTTCCGCCAAGTGAATCGCATCCCATCCAAATCTGCATTCATTAAGCCCTCCCTTGCTTTTTATCAGTAGCAGAGAAGAGACGGGGGGAGAGAGGAAAAAAAAGAGATTCAAGCATGATTTCTAATTACACTCCCTTAAAGAGGAAGGGTGGAGTTCTTCTTCACTGCTCCTCTGTCTCTTATTGGTTTACAAGGGCGCATTGGAGGACAAGGGCGCATTTTTTTTTTTTTAAGAAACCATAACATAACCATTGTGGAGAAGAGGAAGGAAAACAGAGAAGGAAGGAGGAAGGGAGGAAGCGAAAGAAAACAAAAATGGCTGCCATTTGCTGTTGGGTTTGAAAAGCCATGGAGTGAAGGTCCTTGACGATGACACCTCCTCTAAGAAAAAGACCAGGGCCTTTATCAAACAGGGGTTGCTCGTGATAGCACTCAGGCCACGGAAGTGCCACTCATCGCCACTTAAAGCGCACTGCACTCCACCGCTTTAAAAATAGACCGAAAAACTTGAGCAGCAAAGGAGAACTTATAAAACAGAACAATGCATAAGAAAAGAAGGAAAAAAAATCCATCTGCGGCTCGTTGAGGTCATATCACACTGAACTGAGATCTATTTGAGTCATTAAAGAAAGGGGGGGGGGTGCTAAAATAGTGTTTGAGAGTCTACAGAGAAGAAATGATGATGGAGCTAATAAATATCCAGCGGCTTATAAATATTTTAGCGCGGCTACTCCCCGTGCTTAATGTTCTGCACTCCCCTAATTAAGCATGCATCTGATAGATGCCACTATGTAATGATGTACATCTAGCATAGAGGCAGGGAGCAAGACAGAGAGGGGGTGGGGAGTGAGTAGACAGAGTGGTATGATATATATACTTTACTACAATAAAGTATATTATTATTATTATTATTATTATTATTATTACTGTACAGGTGTAGTTAATACTAAAAAGTGCAAACACACACACACACGCACACACACACAGCTTTGCCATTGATTCACTGCTCATTGTCTCTCTTGTGTCACTACTTCCCCGATGAGGTAGAAGCACCTTTTCAGCAGTTAGTGCCTGTTAAGGGCTCCTGTTATTTCAGTCCTCCTGTTTGTAAATTTCCTGCTAAATTTTGCAGTAGTGAAACTGGTCGGTGTTCTTCGGTCGGCTGTTCTGCTGATGAGGTCAAATTGGCCTGGAAGACTTGCTTTGCCAAGCACTATTTGCACTATGCTGTGATCCAGAGCAGTTACAGGGCGACTACACAGGCTGAGGGGCAAACCCACACAGTCTGCACCTCGCTCCCACATCCAGCCCCCTGGTCTGCTTCTCTTCCACTTGGCTTGCACACACACACAAAAAAAGGAAGTGTCAAAAGCCCAGCGTCAAAAACAAGTGTGCCGGGACACAGTACGTCTTGAACACACAGCACTAATAGATATAGTGGTCAACAGTCAATGAAACAAAATTAGCCTCTTGTTGTTTTTATATATAAAGGTGACAAATTCATACCGCTTCTGGGCTTCTGGTGACATTATCGAAACACTATAAACGGCCAAACAATCGTCATAAAGAGAGGAAGCTCTGAGGTCTTTTTACCAGAATTTATGGGGCTGCTGACATTAGAATAGAAAGTCCAAATTATTTTGCACTCATGGGGATGTTGAGAAGTGGACGAAACTTTATACGATTCTTCTGTGTTTCCCTTAATTGAAGGGCTGGTTGGTTTTGCAGCCATCCAGTAAGAATGCCTTTTCAATACTCCCAAATCAAAACTAGGCCCTATTGTGCACGGTGCGTGAGCAACACACTTCATTTACAGTAAAGATGTTGGAGGATTGAGAAAAAACTACCACAACAAAGACAACAAAGCCAACAGTCTGGAGTTAACTTTACAAGCTCAATTCTTTTTATATTTGATTCATGTGCTAAGCAGTTGATTGATGTGGTTTAATAAATGGAACTGTCAGTTTGGCAGAGTTCCACACCTCTGTGTGTGTGTGTGTGTGTGTGTGTGTGTGTGTGTGCGCGCGCGCGAGTGTAGAGGGAGACATGGCAGGAATCTTCTCAGGTATATGTGCACAGGCCTGATTCAATTATCACAGTAGTGCATTCTGGTCAGGGCTAATGCTTCATGCGAACAGGCAGACGGGGGCTGCTTTCTCTTTGACAGCCTCTCCCACTTGCTTTCTCTCTCTCTCTTTCGCTCACTCACGCCCTCTTTCTCCCTCTCTTTCCTCCTCCTTCTCTCCCTCGCTCCAGCCCCCCCCCCCCCCGCCTCACAGTACTTATTACAGTGCAAACACGGCTGCCAAGTGGCCATGCAACAAGCCTAATGAGGACATTATTCTATTTACCTTAAGATAAGGTGAGTTGCCCGGCTAGATAAAGCTCAGATAATGGCTTGTTTGAACAGCCCGGGTGCATGTAGGTGCGCTGGCATTTGCAAGCAGTCACGGCAAGCCCCAGGAATACAGAAGCTTGTTAAAGCGCACTAGAAATACCCTTTCATCTGTAAAAAGTACTTCCCTACTGTCGAGCTTTATGCAGTGGAGTGAAAAGAAACGAAGGGAGAGGAATGACATGCACCCAGCATAGGGATGTTAGCCGATGAGGGCTAACCGTTGTTTTATTTTTTCATGGGAGTGGGTAGGAGGTGGGAGGGAGAGAATGGCAACCTTACTGTCTTGCAGCATGATGAATATGCCTCCTACCGCCTGTGTGCACTACGCTAATTGCTAACTGATATTTTCCCAGGGGTGCCCGAGTGTGTGGCTGCGTAACGGCTGACCCAAGGAGCTCCCCGGCGGTGGGGCTGGGGAAAAAAAGGTTGCGCGTGAGCCCTTTATTTTATCATCTCCCCAGAGCTCTCTTCAGATTTAGAGCATCTCTCTCTCTATCGCCGGCGCATCCTCAAATTTATCACCTATTGACCGTGGTCAGGGAGAAGGTCATAAATACACGGGCGAGGCCCTGACGGACAGACGGATGCACGCACGCGTGCACACAGATGGACGGACGATCGTGGCGCCCACGGCCTGGCGTGGCTCGATAGGAGAGCCGCCACCACAGCAGTAGCACAGAAGAAACAAAAAAGGAATACATAGCCACAAGGAGACAGACAGAGAGAGAGAAAGAGAGAGAGAGAGAGAGAAGTAGACAGAAGAAGGCAGACAGGAAAAGAAAAAAAGGGGTATCTGCGTGGCTGTCAACTTTGTGTATTTACACTTCCTGATTCAACAAAAAAAGCCCTATTTTTGTCCCCCGGTGGCACCTATAGTGTGGCAGATGTGCGTCTCCTGCATGTGACCTGAGCGTGGCCTGAAGCGATCGCTCGCTCACTCACTCGCTCGCTCGCTCTTGCTCTCCTGTGCTTGCCGCCTGCTTGCCTGGCTGGCTGGATAATTTCTCGCTCACATTCCCCCCGTCGATCGCAGACCCTTCTGAGGGTGAGAGAAACTGACAGCCCCCAACTCTCCGGGGCAGAACTTTCCAGTCAAGTGCATCAGCGGCCTGAAAATCGCTTATGAATAGTCATTAGGCCTTCATTACAAACCCCTCACAACCCCGGTCATCCTGAGCAACCAAATGCCTTTTGTCATCTTCACAAGGTGCATCATTTAATTGCCAATTGATTTTTTTTCTCCGCTATATGACAACATGTCACATAGCAAAAATGCAGGCCCCTTCATCCCCCCAAGAGGAGGGAGAGAGAGAGAGAGAGAGAGAGAGAGAGAGAAAGGTGTCTGTGCTTCCTTGCTCACTGTGAGTGTTTCTCACAAGCAGACCCGGGCCAGGCTTAAGAGGCTCTGACACAATATTCATAATTAATGCTTCATAAAGAACAAATATAAGAGATCATCTGCACACGGTCATGGGCTTTAAGGGTTTATAATGCATTATTTATTTATTGGCATCATCATTGCTCTCATTATTATCATCATTTTATCCTGGGTTATTGTATGGGAGGCTTGGGGAGAGCAGGCGTGGAGAAACATGGAGGCCTACAGATATGTCTCCTCTGTGAGGAAATGCACACAGGGAATGTCAATGACATGAACAGCCGCGGTGTACCTTTGAGCTTTGCACCAAATGTAGGACAATTGCCCTGATCGCAATAGAGTGAAGCCATCACATGTCGCCCAGGCTACATTTTTGTGACAGGTGAATAGGCAGCCTTTCCAATTTCTCTTGTAGACATGCCCCTGTCACATGCACATGCACATCTCAGCCCTGTCTGACACGTCTCATGTTCAAGCTGAACAACCACTGACTCTGTGGAACAAAAAAAAAAAGAACATGGGGGGGGATGGGGGAGTTGAACAAATGAAAAACAACTAAACAAACAAAAGGAAATTCAGTGGTATGTCAGTTCCACCACTCATCCAAAGCAGCTACGAGGGCAAAATAAACAACATAATAAAAACTGCTCACTGACGCCCACCCCCCATCCATCCCCATATCTGTCTGCATTAGTGAGCTAAAGAATACGCCCGCAACTGCCATTGTAGGCAAGCATCTGAATCAACTAGGTTATCAGTCAGGTGCACCTCGTGGCCCTCTCCCCGTGTCTGGCGTCTCATGGGGGACTGACTGACACATTGTGCCGGAGCTATAGAAAATCTAAAGAGGGGTCTGGGGAAAATAAATAAAGTACGCAGGCACATAACGTTGTATACCCGCTTATTTACCAAACAATTTGGTGCGCCCCTGTGTGTGTGTGTGTGTGTGTGTGTGTGTGTACGCATATCTCGAGCTCCTGCGCTTGTTCTCCTCTATCCTTCAAACGGGGTAAATCAGCGCAGCCGCCCCTCGCCCCCCATCACCATCCCACCCCACCCCACCTCGCCTCACTCAACCACCCACCCCCCCTTTGACACAAAATGCTGTGCGATTATCGAGTCGGTACAGCCGTAACAAGCTGAATAATGAGGGAATTTCAGAAATGCACAAGCGCCATTATACCCCAACAATAAGAGCTCGAAGTGAGTAAACCGGCGCAGGGCAGAAGGTAGGCGGGGGGAATATAATGAGGGCAGTGTTGGAGTAATGTACTTGCCATTGTCAGGGCTCTGTAAATGCCCATTTCTTCACATACACAGGGCCAGTATTAAGCCTGCTCCGAGCATTTCTCCCTCGTTCTCTCTCTTTCACTAGCTTTCTTTTTTTCTCTCTTTCTTTCTATCTGTCTCCCTCTGAAAGAAAGAATGGCAATGTGGCATCTCTTTCTCTCTCTCCCTCTCCCTGCATTTCTGGTTGTCTCTCTTACTTGCTTTCTTTCTTTCTTTCCCCCTCTTTCACACTGGAAGAATTACACAGCAATAGCAATGTAGCATTTCTCTCTCTCTCCTCTCTCTCTCTCTTTCCAATGGGCTGCGGTGGTGATGATGGTTGGTGCCAGCCCCTTGCGTCTTGAAAGCAAACATTAAAAACAGAAGACATGCTCCTCGCAGGTGCAGCCGTCTTTTTGGCGTGTGGGCGCTAATTACATATTTTCCCCGCCGTGTGACAATTAAGGTCACAGGAATAATTGCAGGTTTTTTTAATCCCACTGTTAACAGGGAGTGACAAGGGGGAGTGGTCCATCAGGCTTGGCTGACTTGAGTTCTCTCTTTCTTTCTCTCTCTCTCTCCCTCTATCTCTCTCTCTGTCTGTGTCTCGACTCTTGTTAAGGTTCGGCCCCCGCGCAATACATGATTTAACCGACAACACCGTCCCACCCCATTGCACGAGGTTAAAGAAACAGAAGTTATTAACAAACCGATGCACTCTGTTCAAGCTGCGTTGAGTCCCCTCCTTCCCTGCATCAGGTCCACTGATATATGGGCTTGTGTGATGCTAAAATAATGCTAGGTAATTCACAAATCATTTCTTTAGCCGGAGCAGTCGTATATCATTGGCACATGTTTTGCGGAGTGCATTTCAGCTCCTATCGTCTGAAGAAGGCAATTTCTGAATAGGCACATATATCATGTGAAGTGCCAAATCATTGTCTGTTTTTATTAATAAGGCCAAAATATTGCTGTTGGACAAGGCCAGCAGAAGTGCCGCGGTTTGCACTTTTCTGAAAACACGTCTGTTATTGCAACACTCTGCAGGTGTGGGACTTTAACAGTCCATTCTGTTGGGCTGCCTTGCAGAGACTCATAAAGTCTGCGCGTCAGCCTACCCAACCCCCCACCCACACCGCACCCTGGCTCTCAGAGGGCCTAATCCATTGAGATGAGCCTCTAGGAGGACGTGGCATATTTTACTTTTTTGGGGAGGGGATTGCTATTTTTTTATTTTTCTTTTTTTTTGTTCTTTTGTGTGCTTGGATTGGACTTGAGCCATCCAGGTGCTTGTCATTTTCCGGCGGCGCTCCAGAAACCCATTTAAGGCCACTGAGATTTAAGGATGAGCAACTCTTAGCCGTGACAGCCTCGGGCTCACGGACAGGAGACGCATGACTGGACGTTCATTTAGCACAACCTCTGCCATTCCTCACAGCAAAAGCCTGATTAGAGAAAACCAAAATAACCACACTAAAATGAAACACACACAAACACACACGTACACACACATGCATGTACACACACACACACACACAGTCTATCTACTGTATAGTGGTGGACAGTAAAAGGGGGGTTAAATTCCATGCACTTTGTTTAAGTATCTCTTCTATTTGTGGATGCTAATCTTTGCAGCTCTCTCTCTCTCTTTTTTTTTTTACAAGCAGTTAATATTGATTGTCGCAGAGGACAGGAGGAGATTCAATCACAATAACAGCATTCCATTATAAAGCCCACCGTCTCCTGCCTCACGTCTGGCCTGCATGCTTCCACACCGCCTCGTGGAATATTATCAAATTGATACTGACTTAAATTGATCGGGATAATGAAGGCCTGCACCTTGAAGAATAATGACCACTTATAATAATTACCATCACAATTATCAAGGTCGCCATACATAACGACGTCTGCCACGTTTGCGCTCTCTCCCTGTGCTGAGGGACACATACACACACACGCACACACACACACACACACATGATATATCACAAAATATTGCATTACTGTCTTACACACAACTGAAGGTTAGTCAGAAGTGGGCCACATTTAGGCCGGATCAGTTCCAGAGCCCAGGGCACCCACGGGTACCTCAGGATGCTGAGACACATATGACATTATGCCCTGCCCACTCTTCTCCAGAGGTACACACACACCACGCCTGATTTCTTCTGTGTGTGAGAACTGAGAGGAGGCCAGAGGAGGCAAGGGACTTGCATAGATGACTTTTTCCCCCCAGTACTTTATTCAATTTTATTTTGTTTTGTCCACCCAACATCCAACACACACACACACACACACACACACACACACACACACACACACCACTCATAACTGTCCTTCATTCCTGTCCACCCCCACCCCACCCTCCTCTCCGGGACCCCTGATGCATGTCAACGCGCAGTCAAAATTGGGATGACAATTCCAAGCGAGGCGCCCGTCACTCAGAGCTCTCTAGCTCGTCCACTCTTGGCAGACTGTCTGGGGAGCGTTTCTGTTCTTTTTCTTTTTTTCTTTTTTTTCGTTTACCTCATGAATTCAAATAACTTGTGCACACGCTTGAAAACCTGCGACTCGACGGAATATGTTTCCCAGCGCTTTCTGGGGTTGTACAACTCAAGCGGCCGGGCGAGAACGCTGAAGTGAAACATTTGGATTCTTTCACTCTCTCTCTCCACTCTTTCTCTCTCTCTCTCTCTCTCTCTCTCTCTCCCCTTCATCCTAATGAGCAACATTACAGATGAGGAATTGGCTAGGTGGAGGGAGAAAAAAAAGGCCACCGAAGAGGAGAGAGAGAGAGAGAGAGAGAGAGAGAGAGAGAGAGACAAACCATGGACTCCCTCCCCGGCCACTGGAAAATGCCTCCACTATCTCTTTTCAAGATCAGGCCGGCATCGAACAACGCCGGAGTGGGCTTCCTTTCACACACTGGGCACTGCAATAAATGCTGGCTCTTTGTTTCGAAAGCCGGCCAGCAGAAGGATGACCTCAGCTTCAAAAACAATAAAGAGGCTGTAGTTCTCCCTCCTGGGGGCTGTTGGGCTAACTTTGTTTCTGTTGACTTCAATTTCAGACGGAATAAAAAGAGAGAGAGAGACAGAGAAAGAGAGACAAAGAAAGAATTGGAGAGAATGTAATGACATGGATTTAGCCTTATTAACGGGTTGTACTGAACGATTACACCTCATTTTTGTGTCACTGTGAAGGAGAAAGCTGCATTTTATGTTTTGTTTTTTTCTTTCTATTATGTGAGTGACTAACCATTGGCCTGAAGTGATACTGCTGGACTTGGAACATTCAAGATTAACATTTCCACAGAAGAGGGGGAGAGAAAAAGGTATCATGAACTGAAAGAGTTGGTGAAAACCCACCCTGGAAGATGTAAACAGTAAAGATAGTTCCAAGGCCATGAACTATTCCGTGTAAAACAAAACAAAAAAAAGAAGGAAGAAAAATACCAAATGAGGAGGAAGAAAAATACCAAAGAAATACCACAGAAAAAAATCAATTAACTTTCCTGGTCCACACAGCTTTTTGTGTTTTCGTGGCAATGATCAAAGCATTGTTGGGATTTACAACTACTTATCCCAAATGAAAGAGTCGCTAGTCCAGCAGTGTTTATGATCAAAACAGCACTGGCAGACTAAAACACAAAATAAAACAAACAAAGGAAAAGAAAAAAAAATAGAGGAGGAGGAAGCGCTCATTTAGCGGTGGTCTCCAGGGTGTTACCTTGAAGGTGCCACACACCCGGAAGCAGGGGATTTTCTCTCTCTCTCTCTCTCTCTCTCTCTGTCGCTGTTTCACTCTGTTTGGAACAACTCCTTGCTGCCAAACATATATTTTAATTTAGAGGTGGCACATAGAAGGTCAGGCATGTTTTGATTGTGTGTGTGTGGCTCTGTGTGTGTGTGTGTGTGTGTGTATGTCAGCTGTGTGCCAGGACATATAGTGTGTCTCTTTGTCTGTGTCTTATCTGTATGTATCTCAGAAAAGAGTGTGTGTGTGTGTGTGTGTGTGTGTGTGTGTGTAATGGAGTCAGTGGGATCTGTCTTGTGCAAGGTAGCCCAGTGACCGTCAAAGGCATTGCTGGAGTCATGTGAGTGTGCCCACAAAGGCCATAGGAAATGTGTGGTGAGCGGATGACAAAAAAAGAGTCAGAGGCCTCTGAAGGACTGATCAGCGTATGAATACACCAGTGTGTAGGTGGCTAAACTGAGTGACTGTGAGTGTGTGTGTGTGTGTGTGTGTGCAAGATGGAGGGGAGCACCCTGAACTACTAAGAGGATCAAATATCTAAGCACAACAAAGGCTGTGTCACAGGGGCGTTGGAGTCACAAGTCTCCCTCTCCCTCCCTCCCTCGCTCCCTCCTTCCTTCTGCAACAGAACAGATAGCCCCCAACTTCCAGTCTGGTTTCCACGACAGCGCCATCACAAAGAGGGACGGTACACACACACATTAAAGCAGAACAAAACCAGGAGGGACAGATGCATGGATTGTTATGCAGAGTTCTTTCCTTCTGTCACTCTCTCTCTCTCTCTCCCTCTGTCTCTCTTTGCTATTGGCTTGATTAAGTAATTCAGCAATTCACAACTTCAGACAATGGAGGACACAGAAAAACAAAAACGAAAGCCTACAGTTATCAGTCAACGATAACAAAAGAACAACCCGTCCGTCTAAGACGTTGAGATCTACACTGGCCCACATACGCTGGGTTCATGACGTCAGACGCAGGCATGTGCTCATCCTCCTACCTGGACCTACCTGCTACCCCACCTTCGACAAGAAACGCAAAAAAAAACAGAAGTCAAGCGTGCGAGACAAAATTTTCCTCAGTCTCACTAGCGTTATCGTTAGCTGCGTGCGTGGCGTGCTCCTCAGCAAGCCTGACCCGTGCCATGGCTCAAAGCACACTGAGGATATGTTATTACAGCTGGCCCAGGACAAGAGAGGAGAGGTGGAGAGATGGAGGGATGGAGAGACAGAGAAGAGAGGAGAGGGGCCATGGTGGAGTGAGGTAAGGTACAGAGGTACGACGCAGTGAGCCCTGGGATATGCCTGATTGATTAAGGCCAGATGGGGGCTGCCTGCGTCTCGGTGCTAATGCTGTAGTGGCGGCTCGTCCACCCACGGTGACAGAAATAGCAACTCACTCTCCACATTCCCCAGTCATCCATTATCCTCTATTGGTCAAATAGGTGGACACACATTCCACTACCCTAGCCTCTCTGTCTGTCTGTAATATTCAAACAATGTCCCACCCCACCACACACACACACACACACACACACACACACACACACACACACACACACACACACACTGTCCCTCCTAAGCCAAATACCTTTTTTTGAACAGAAAATTGTGGCAAGCCGGTGTACCATCAGCCTGTTTTTTTTTTCTTTTTTCTTTTTTTAAGTCACTCTTCAAGAGTTTATCACCCGCCCCACATACAATTCCAAAGGTGTGCTCTGATCCTCACACACACACACACAGATTCTACAAGGGGATCAAGATTCCACTGGATTTCTGTCGTCTGCGAGCGAGTGAGCGTGTGAGTGCACTGAGTGAATGAGAAAGCACGAATGGGCGGACAAGAGTCTTAAATTAGATATGCATTTATCTAATTGTTGGACGTCATCTGGCCCGAGCCCGGGGTGCAAATCCCTGGTGAGAAGTGAGGCAGAGCAGAGCAGGGAGATAGTCACATGTGGGACCCTTCACCCACACACATCCCTCCCACCCCGACCCCCAACCCCATCCCGCTTGTCATTTGGAGTGGCAGTAGCAGGGTTGACTTCTGACTTCTCTTCAAGAAATCAATTAAGTTTTTAGAAGAGTGCTCCACGCCACGGTGAGAGGCATTATGTCTGGAGAATGCAGGAGGTTGGGCTGTGTAGGGTGTAGGTGGAGATGTGTGTGTGTGTGTGTGTGTGTGTGTGGGGGGGGGGGGGTAGGTGTATGGGGTGGGGAGTGGCGGTGATCCTCAGTGACCAGAGACCTCCCAACCCCCACCATCCACCCACCCACACACAGACACACACACACACACACTCGTCATGGTCTCCCCTCAGCGTGAAGTGGTTTTATGTCATGCTCGCTCCGTGGCCTTAAACTGTTACCTTGTGCTTATAAATCCTCTCAGGTTACACCTCAATGTGTCTGTCTGGGCCTCTTCTTCTTCACTCCCCTGCTGACGCCTCCACCCTTATCTTCTGTTCTGGCCTCCACTCCTCCTGTTCTCCTCTCCTTTCTTTTCTTCTCCTCTCTTCCTCTTCTGTTCTCCTCTTCTCCTCTCCTCTCATGTCCCTCTACTCTTATCTTCTCCTCTCCTCTTTGCCCCCCCCTCTCCACACACACACACACACACACACTGTCTCTCCTTTTTCTCTCCTCCTCTCCTCCCCTAAGGCTACTCAATAGCCCCTAGAAAGAGAGAGAAGAGAGAGAGAATGAGAGTCTCACCCTGTAGGCCACAGATGAGTTGGGGCCCCCTGTCTCGTGCCCTTGCCCTGTCATGGGCCCATTTGAAGTCAAAGCTATCCCTTTTCAAAGGCCTCAGCTTCAGCCTCACTCAGACAGATGACGGCAGCGCAGCAAGTAGCATGTGTGTGCGTGTGTGTGTGTGTGTGTGTGTGTGTTGGGGGTGGAGGTGGGGAGTGGGGTCATGAAAGCCAACAAGGACAAGCTGGGCATTTGGCTGGAGGGGTGGTTTTGGAAGGGGACGGTGTGTGTGTGTGTGTGTGTGTGTGTGTGTGTGTTGTGTGTGTGTGAGGAGAGAGGGGGGGTTACTAATGGGATGATGTGGGTAGGTAATGGGGGGAACACCAGGGTTTCTTTCCCCTCGCCACGACAGACAGGAGGCTTCTGAGACCAAGCAACAGCTGTTCCAGTTCAATCAGCAACACCACCATACCACAGCACCAGCAACAAAACACAGAAAAAGAAGGAGAAAAAAAGAAAGAAAGAAAGAAAGAAAGAAAGGGCAAGAGAGTGAGAATGAGAGTGTGTGTGATACAGATGTGAGAGCTAGGTTCCGCTGTTAGAAACCAGCGCTGAGCTCAAACTCTACAGGTTTCTTTTATTGAAATCCATGAAGCATGCCAGTGACAAGACTATTCAAGGCCCTGCATGGTTCCTCGCTAAGCCTGTGCTCTTGAAAACACCTCTCTCTGTGTCTGTACCCCCTCCCTGAGCTGATCTTATGATGGAGGTGTGTTTCTGCAGGTCTGTGAGGTCATTGCTGATACTTAACCTCCTAGCCACCCCACCCCTCTCCTCCCGACCTCCTAGAGGTACACTGATACACATAAACAGCAAAGTAAGAAAAAAAAAGTGGTGGGTCGCAGGAGCAATAAACATAACTCTTATTTATGATGTTCAATTTGCCCCCGCGACACAGCAATTCATTTTCATGATCAATTACGAAACCTTCAGGCCTCTGTAATGCGTTTTCTTTTTTTGACGGCGCCGGCACGCAGATCTGCCATGTTTCTCGTTGCTTACTTCACTTCCACCTGGGGGAATGTCTTTGCTCAACATGCTTCTGTTTATTTCAGCTGCTGCTGCTGTTGTTTATTCTTGTACATAATTTCCCCAAAGAGCAGGGAGCAAGGCAACTATACCTACGCATAAATATGTTACTACAACAAGGTAGTGTGCGCTCCGAGATTTAAAGAGCGCTTCAGAAGTCAACGTGATGAAGGAAAAGAGGAAGCAAGTGTGTGTGCGTGTGTGTGTGTGTGTGTGTCATTTCGAGGAGGATTGTGCAGCGTTTCATTTGAGCACCATGCCAATTTGTACAAGTAACTCGAACCGGTCGAGACACAGTTGATGAAAGTGATTATCAGGTGCCTTGGCAGACTCCGACATCAAAGGTGAGAGAAATTTTAGACTGGTGCGTCTCGCTGGCACAAACAACCTATCCACCGAGGCAATGGGGGATATTCAAATGACAAAAGCGCCAGCACTTCTCACGATATTTTTCCGCTTCTTCCTCGTAACAGGTTAGATTTAGTAAATCATTACATGCTTCTCTGGGGAATGCTCCCTGCATTCTAAACTGCAGGTCTGAACTATTCTTTGCTCATGGACAGGAAAATTCATTTCAATATATTTACCTCTATGAATACATTTTTATGTGTGTGTGTTTGTGTGTGTGTGTGTGTGTGTGTGTAGAGGAAAATAATAAAGAATCAGAGGGCTATGTTGGAGGAAGCATACCAAGCTGCTTGGTGGTAGTTGGAGGCTCCACAGAACATTAGAAAGGAAATTGCACTCAGCGGGATGAAAAATCATTGTGTTACCCCAGGTGAAAAATATTGTTGCTTTGCTAAAAAGTGCATGCAAGGCAAGCCACATTATTAGAATCTTTAAATATTAATTCTTCTGCCGGGTAGTAAAGATGATCGAGTCGCAGTGTCAACTCCTTTATTTTTCTTCCCTGAGCCACAGGAGCTTTTTCTTTCAAGAAAACTGCTTTTCCTGTGCTGTCTTGGCACAGCGGCAGAAAAACAACCACCACAAACAGCAACATACGAAGCAGAATGCAGCCATGCCCAACCTGTCTCAAACAGATCTTTTGCCAAATAAGGGCCAGCACTGGGCCAATTCTTGGACAAGATTTGGAATCTGACTTCTTTAGACCTGATCTTGATACACTTGCATTTCTTAATTTAAAACATCATCATTGGGGTAGCAGGAGCTGATGGATTCAGTTCACTGTTGATAGTCATATCAGGATACATTACAAGATTTTTTTGCCTACGAGGCTCCTTTTCTTTCCCAAGTGCCTTATTTTCTTACTGCATGTCTTTTATATCAATTTTTTATGTTGCGTTCTTAATACTGACTCATGACAAACGATCTCAAGCAGGCCCTCAATATCTCAATTTACAAAAACTCTAAAGGCAAATTAAAATTGATTTCTGCCGATACTCCTGTCGATACTTCCAGGTACCATTCAATACGTTCAGCGCAACAGCATGCTTACGTCGTACCTTTCTTTTTTTGAAAATGACAATATCAGATAATTAATAAGAATGGAAAGCATGGCCTCCCCCCTATGTCTCTCAGGACATGCTCTTGAAAATGAGTCAAGGCCCTTTTCTTCTCTTGGAGGAAATACAAAGTGTGCGGATTTAGAGGTTTCAGGAGACAAATCGTGTGTGTGTGTGTGTGTGGGGGGGGGGGGGGGTTCTTGCTGGAGGATCCTCTCTGGGCTTTCAGGTGAAAAGGAGGCGAGGGTCTGAGTGCTTTTTTTTTTCCCTCTCTCCTCCCCTATTCGTCAGAGACGATTCAAAAGCCACCAGCTTCAGGGAGGGAATTAAGTGAGTAAGACCTGAAACTCACTGGAAGCCATCCGAGGGTAATGATAAAGACACAGATGGCTGAAGCACAGGGAAACGAAGAAAAAGAAGAAGGGTAGACAGAGAGAGAGTAAGAGAGAGAGAGAGAAAGAGAGGGATGTTCCTGAGCTCCGTTTCCACCCTGTCACTCATGGCTGGTCTGCCAGTATTCGCCACCTGAGACGGATTGCGGTACATGTTCAAACCACTCATGCACGAGAAGCAATACACAAGCTCAGTGTAAAGCCACTTTAAAAGCTCATCAGGCGCATACTTTGCTTGTAGGAAATACCTTATTCATGACCCAGCAGCCGGAGCCTAGGTAATTACGCGAATCAAGGTGGCCTCGGAAATGTTTAAATCTACAAGGACGCCGAGAGCATGAATAATGCAAAATAATTTGCATCTAAATTTTTTAAGTGTTCTTTATTCAAAAACTAAAATGCGGCTTCAATTAAAGTTTGATGAGCGAAAGCTGAGCACTCCGTGCGCGCGGCAAAAAGCCCCGTATTTGTAGAAATTATTTAGAATGGGGGGATGAGAGGGCAAGACGAACGAGAGGAGGAGAGGACAGGAGAGGAGGATAGAGACGACTCTAGGAGGGAGGGAGAAAAAGCAGGCCATCGGAGATGCCAATAAATAGTAATTAAGTTGAAGGTATTAGTGTGCACTGGAAGGAGGATGGTACAGGGCCACTGCTAGTCACACACTTCCTTCTGATGGGGTAACTCATGAAGACAGCACACACACACACACACACACACACACACACACACACTCATGCACTCTCTCTCTCACTCACACACACACAGACACACCCACACACACACACACACAGACACACCCACACACTCACTCTCTCTCTCACTCTCACCCACACACATACCATTGTGCAAACATTATGCTTCCATTTCAACTGATTGCAAGGACAAAGGTAGGGAGGGATGGGAAGGAGGGAGGGTCAGTGTTGTTGTTTGGCTGTACTGTATTTTAGTTTGTTGGTTTGTTCTTGCTTTTCTTTTTGTTTTGCCTTGGCATTCGTTTCATTTCACACGCTGTATTCCTTTCCCATGGATTTCTGTTCTAGTTAGCATGTTTGGAGTAATGTAAGATTTGACTTATGTTTAGGTGTTTGGAGTTGGGCAAGAATATCAAACTTGTCTTACCTGCTGTTGAAATCAATCAAAAGGCCATCAGTTCCACAGCACCAGAACGAGAAAAAGAAAACAAATATTGATTAATTATTTGTTTAATAATACACATATTTTGTTCATTTATTTCACTTGATTTGATTGCAATTAGCTTGAATGTGCGGTTATACTTCTGAAATGTGATTACTGATCACACAAACACACACACACACACACACACACACACACAAACATATGTGTGTGTCATGGGTTGCACATTAAAGTGAGCGCTGATTAGACAGTGTCAGTGTCAACTCTACAGCACAATACTAATGCTCCTCCAGAACCTAGCCGCTATTTCACCTAAACAATAATTAGGTTTCCCATCAATTGATTCCCAGGAAGAATGCAAATATGGCCCTGTTCTTGATAACAGCTCTCTTCTGCTCGGCTGAACGCACATAACGTAACATGTTAATTATTAGTGTCTGGTATTTCTTGAGTCAATTTGCATTTAACCTAGATTTGGGGTCAACAGGAAAGTCTACCCCTTGCCAAGCTCATAAGACAAAGAATATCAACATATCATAATACAGCCACCTCCCCTCTCCCACCCACCCAAGAACAACCGTCGGCTCATTCATATTCCATGTGTTTTGGTACAGCACATACAGACACTGTACACACACACACACACACACACACACTCATACATTTAAGCATATCACTTTAATCCACCAAAATAACCTTTCAAAGAAGCTAACCTGATGTATCCTCAAGTATCACCATCCCAGTGAACACCGCATCAACATACTACTCTTTTGTTAAACTCTGCCATATATCACCAACTTAGTCTTTCTTCTTTTTCCCAGTCCCAAAAGAAGGGGTGGTGTGTAAGGGAGGGACTATGTTGTGGTGTGTGAGTGTGTGTCTGTGAATGGTGGAGGGGGCAGGGTGTCTATTTTTAACAGGAATGAAGAGGGTGTGTGTGTATGTGTGTGTGTGCGTGTGTGTGTGTTTGATTGGAGGGGGATTGTGGCAGTGAGAAGGGAGGAAACAAAAGATTCTCCTGCACCAGACTCCCTGCCCAGTGGGTCACCTATCTTTGTGACAGTGGTCCCCTTTTTTCCCACGCTAACCTCGTCGCTCGTCTGCATGGCAGGGGCCGTCGGGAGGATTACTTTCAGGTGAGCTGCTTTGTATGGGGCCTGGCCCAAGAAGCTCCAGCAACCAACCCCCACCCCACCTCATCCTGGCCCTAATTGCGCCTGACTGGCACCCCACACAATCGGCCTCTTCATTCAGCCATGCTGGGTCCGCCTAAAGCCCGGGGCTGACCCGGCACCCCACTACTCACCCCACCTCTCACCCAGTCCCAAACTCACCCCACTGCAGCTGGCTGTGGTAAAAACACAGTGAGTTCCACCACTGCACAACAAGGTGGAACTTCACTTCTATGCTCTATATGTTACATACTGTACAAAATATTCCATGTATGTATGTATGTATGTATGTATGGATGAATGTGTGTATGTATGTATGTATGTATGTATGTATGTATGTATGTATGTATGTATGAATGTATGTATGTATGTGTGTATGTGTGTATGTACGTATGTATGTATGTATGTATGTATGTATGTACGTATGTATGTATGTGTGTATGTATGTATGTATGTATGTATGTATGTGTGTATGTATGTATGTGTTTATGTATGCATGAGTAAATAGACAGATAGATGAAAAAAAAAAAAAACATAAATGAAAGCCATGTCCAAATAATGAGAGAGGGCAGTTGAGCTACATTAGGTCCATTCGGTCTCTTGAGAGTTAAACAATATCAGGGGGAAACTACTACAACAACAAGAACCCAGCAATGGATCCGCATTAAAAATAGAAACAAAAACACAATTGCTCCATCGCCTCTAAATAAGAAAACAAAAAACAACAAAACTTAAATAAATAGATTAGTCTTAGTCTCCTTAAATCAGTTGCTGATTTACTGATACTTGGTGGGGGGCAGCCATGCTAGCCTGTGCTGTGTGAGCCTTATCTTCCCTGGTGGTTAGCGGACGGTACAGGGGAAAGGAGTAACTGGGATCTCTAATATAATTGCCGAGCATCTGGGCCAAGCCCGCCCATGCCTGCCTGTCTGTGTGTGTGTATGTGTGTCTGTGTGTGTGTGTGTGTGTCTGCGTTGGCTCTGCTCAACGTTCCTTTCACACACAAGTGTAATTATCATGTATCCGAAAGGGAGGATGTAATCTGGGGACTGATTAAAGGGGAGCGAGAGCGAGCAAAGCCTGGGACACACCTTTCCACCGCTAAAAAGAGGCAGCAGGCCGGGGGAAGAGTGTGTGTTGGAGGTTGTGTGTGTGTGGGGGGGGGGTGGGGGGGGTTAGTCAGCGGGACCGGATTGGGGTGTGTTGCTGGAAACAAGGAGACAAGTCATCTGGACCGACTGCCACTGATGCCCAGGTGTTCAGAGATACTGTGTGCAGTTTGGTGTGTCAAAACACACTCACACACATGCACTTACCCCCACCCGCAAACACACACACAAAAGAAAAAGAATTTCATATGACTCCTTTACCCATAGATCACAGAAGGAGACAGAGACAGAGAGAGAGAGAGAGAGAGAGAGAGAGAGAGAGAGAAGCCAAAATAGATAGACAGTGAGATAAAGCTGTTCAGAGAGAATAAGAGTCATATATCTATATAAGTAAATAAATAAAAACGAAACACAGATAGCCGTCAACATCAGCCATGAAAGACTTAGGGTGTGTCAGGGTATCAAAGGGCCTGATGTGAGCTCCTCTTCATTTCCTTTGGCTCCTGGAGAGGTGACCGTTTGAACTGCCCCCCTGAGAAAGTTCCCAGTTCCTCGATACGTCTCAAACACTGTGCACACCACACAATTCGCACACAACGCTTGTGTCTCTCTGTGCACTCAATCTGCTGAAACACACACACACACACACACACACACACACACACACACAGACACACACGCATAAACTGAGTGATCCCTACACACTGCTGGGGTTATTCTATGAAAGGGTCCCTCCAGTCTGTCATAGCAATGCTATCAACAGCAGTTTCCGTTTAAGTGGCATCACTAGATATTCCGCTGTCACATTTAAACGGTGGCTACACTCAATTGTGTTTGTGATATACATCGCTGTGGATCATTCCGGTATGGTTGGTGTCCATCGCTGTAGATCTACCTTTGATAGCTGGGCTTTGTGCTCTTGAGAAGGGGAGCCGGTATCGACGCAACAGTGATAGGTATCTCAGGGAGATGAAATGCTAGTAGCGCTTAGCAAACAAAGCCGTCTCAGAAACACAAATACGGTGAGATAGAGAGCCCCCCCCCCCAAAAAAAAAGAAGCAGGAAAATAAAAATAAAATTCCCTCATGCAATTCACAGATAACATTCAAGCTTAGCATAACCTGTTTTTTTTTTTTCTCCCTATCTTTCTCTCTTTCTGCTCCATCCTGGGCCTTTGAGATCTCTCACTGCTTGGAGAAGAGGTGCATGTCTGCTGTCATGGACAGATGAGAGAGAGCAGATTAGGAATGCATTGCTCATCAAGTTTGACTTGCACTGCTTTGATCTAAGCTGTAGCTTTCCCTGTAACTGTGCTTATCAGACTCAATCACCAAAGGTCTGTTGATACAGAGGAAAGGAGATTTTTTTTTTTTTGGGGGGGGGGGGTAGGGGGTGCAGTTCTTGGGTGTGTGTGGGGGAGCTGGAGGTGGGGTGTGGGGTCTGGGTGACATATAATTAGAGGACTATCCATGGCAGAAAGAGGTGAGACATGGTCTGCTGAATGCATCTACATCATGACTAAACGAGACAGAGAGCCTGATCTTTTCTCAGTCTATCCAAATTACCTCAACCCCTCCTCTGTTGCACCGCCCAAACATTTGCCCCCACCCATTTATAACACCATACCCCCTCCCACAAACACACAGCATCACAAAAAAATGTTATCAGCAGATACACCCCACCTCCCTCCCCTTCACTTTATTTCATTTGTGAATTACAAGAAAGATGCCATTATATGTTATTAATTTCTGCTGTTTTTTTCTTCTCTCTCCCTCTCTTTCTCTCTCCCTCTCTCTCTCTCTCTCTCCTGTTGGCTCTGGCAGCGGTGGCGAGCTGCGGATGTCGGGTGCGGTGTAATTATGTTCTAGCCGGGCAGCCATCCGTTTCCTTTCAAAAATTTACAGGATTCTTAATCACACTGCTCATTTGGGTGCGCAGTGGCGAGGATGGCGCTACACAAACAGGGCACGTCTGTTTGCCGAAGAACACCTGCTTAGCATTGATAGCAGATGTCAGTCAGTGAACAGAACAACAAAATGGAGGCGAAATGGAATTAAAAATGCAAGCATCACCAACTTCTTATTATTTAGTTACTCCAAAAAATGAACTGTCGTAAATGGTGTCTGGCGTGCAACAAGGAAAACGCCGGCAAACTAAGAATGGTAATTGTGCTTCAGCTTACGACTGCTACCCCCCTCCAATACCCAAACCCCCCACCTCCTCCAACTCCTCCTTTCTCCTCTCTCCAACTAAACACACACACACACACACATTACACATTAGTGCCATCCACCTGCAATAATATGAGAGTAGCCAGCAAGCATCACAGACATGATAGGATTTGACTGAAATTTTTTGCTTTTTTCCCTTGCTTTCTGCTAAAAAAAAACAAACATCCATGCTCCTTATGTTTCTAGGCTTTTGCATCAGTTTTTACTGCATAATTCATTTGCATTATAGCAGGGCTTGGTAATTAAATCTTGCCGGGATGCGGTTGTATTTAAATGAAATGTGAATATTTTAGTGGGGGAAATGCAGAATGCTGTTAATCTAGCTTCCTCCACTTTATAAATGGATGACTATGGGCGAGCTTTGAAAGACTTTATTGTTCTTGCCAGGCCAGCTAAATGGCTCTTTCTCAGGAATAATTCTTATGAGTCAACAGCTGCATTGACAATCATGCTTGTCTACAGTCTGGTTGGTTGTTTGTTTTTCTTTCTTCTTCTTCTTTTTCTTATTTAGAATACCTCAGTGGACAGTTTTTGTGAGACAAGGGAAACGTGTCATCAGAGGACCTAGTGACTCACAGGTACACACACACACACACACACACACACACACACACAGAACAATATGAAACACTGCACCTTTAAACTCGAGGTTGCCTGGAGATGTAATAAAATTGACATATTGATTCCTCTGAATTTACGAATGCCTGTTTCATAAACTCCATTTCCAAAGCTTAGGCCTCTTTAGAGCACTGTCATTTTTCCCCCAAATGGATCAATTATGTGCCCACGTAATCCTGTTACCTGTGAAAGCCACGCATACTTCTCCCATTTGCGGCGGTTCCCAGGCGGACAGACTCACATTATGCGCACATAAACAAACCAGAGGTTTTCTCTGATATTAGGAATCTCTCTGTATCCTGCACACTGTGCGTCAACTCTCTAAGGATTTATACCAGCTGTAAGCATATACATGCATCTTCGTGTGTGTGTGTGCACAGCATGTCAGTAAACACCACTCCAAAGGAGGGTCAGCCTTCTAACAGTATATTACATAAATCTGATTGATCATGAAGTATTTTACCAATATTAGCTATTACATAACCCTTTAAAACATTCTGAACAAATCTGGTGGCCTACACTGTACTTCTGCTCAATATACTGTGTATATATATATATATATATATATATATATATATATAAATATATATATATAGACACACACACACACACACACACACACTATATAAATACTCTCCCCACTGGTGTCCTACAATCTGCCTCAGGTAGGTAGGTAGCCAGCATAAGTGATATCTCCATCTAGAGATATACACAGTGCTTATGGGTGCTTTCTCCCTATCAGATCCAACAAAGGACTGGAGGAAGTAGAGGCCAAGTTGTAAACGCTGGAGAACATTACACTGGTGTCAGGCAGAAATGAAATGTATCAGCCCAGACAGAGGCGCACTAGTGTACCGCAGCAGATATATCGAGCCCCTACAAATCTGCTTTGCTATCTCACATTCCTACAAAAACGGACAGAGAGAAATAAGGGGGGGGCGCGGGGGGGGGGGGGGGGGAATAAAGAAATAAAGAAAGATGGAAGAGAGGGAGAAATGGAGAAAAGGAGAGTGAGAGAGAGAGAGAGAACAGTCCTCGATCTTATTTTCCACACTCCACCAGGTAACAAGCAGCTCAGTTACAGCACACTTGCACCGAACAATCTGTCTGGTGAAGGTTCACCAAATTCTGAAATACCTTGTCAGCCACTGCCTGACCTGTTCACCAGAGTGACTCTGAAAATAATACAATGAAATAATAATGAGAGATAGGCAGGGAAGACAGAGAGAGAGAGGGAGAGTGGGAGAGAGGTGTCAGGGGGTTGGAAGAGAAAGAGGGGGAGAGAGAAGAGGAAAAGAGGAGAAAGGCGAGGGGAGGAGGGGAAGCATGTGTATATAAAAGAAGCCTCCCTCTTTCTCCCTCTCTACCTCTCTCTCTCTCTTTCTCTCTCTCTGCTCTGACGCTTGCTGCTTCGCACAATCAGCGCCGCACACCCTTGCCATTGTGCTCGCGAGGCTTTAAAGATAAATGCCTGCGTGTTAACCACATTTGACATGCTGTACAAAAGCAGCCACCTTGGGTCTCACGATGCAGCCAAACACAAAAATACAACAAACAGTCCCAGCAAGGATGTCAAACAAGAAGCAAAAGCACAACAATTTGTCACATAGCTGTTAAAAAAAGAGAGAGGCAGAGGAGAAAAAAAAAAGAAAAAGAAAAAAAAAAAGTTGAGACCTTTGTGGCTGACTGAACAGACAGCCCCACTGGAGTATGTGTGTGTGTGTGTGTGTGTGTGAGTGAGTGAGAGAAAGAGAGCACACACATGTATCACTGGACTACACATGCTCGACAGAAAGAAAGAAACAGAGGCTGCCAAAAGTCCCTGCAGAACTGCCACCCGGTACGCATCACACTATCTTTCTGTCCAACTCGATTTTCGATTGTGTGCCGAAATAGCAGGAGAACCGAGGCCCGCTCCAGTTGTAGAATAACTTCTTATAGCAATAGTTGCCTTACTAATTGTGTGAAATTTAATTAGGCAGAGAAGAAAAATACACGCACACACATAAACACAAAAGTATTAGCCATAGCGTGCTGAGATACATCATTGCAGTCAGCGGCAGATCTTAGCACCTGGCCTACATCTTGTCTCACTCGAGACGCCACGTGAATCACGGTGGCCATTGATAACGCTGATATCTGGTTTAAAAGGGAAAAAAATGTGTGAGCGTTTCTGTCTTCCTCTCCGCTCGAGCAGCGCCACTCCATCTTGTGTCGGTGCTGACGCAATCAGGCCACTCAGATGATGAACACTTCCTTAATTAACTCAGTAGATATTCGGAGGCAGGGAGGCCATCACTGTCTAGCTCGTCCTCTGCCAGAATTATCCGGAACATCTGACCGGGAGGTATCGATAGGGGCCAAGACCGCGGGCCAGGTCGACAAGATTCAATAAAAATATCGTGAGCTCTGAAACTTTCCTTCTATCAAGGGCCAGGATGAACAAATAAAGACGAATGGAATGAACGAATGAAATGAGGGAAGAATGAGAGAGAGAGACAAAGAGAGAGAGAGAGAGAAATCAAGGGCCAAGACGGAGAAACATAGTGAAAGAAAGAAAGAAATGAAGGAATGATGACGAAAAAGAAAGAGAAATCAAGGGCTAGAATGATGACGGGCCAGAATGATGACGAAAAAGAAAGAGAAATCAAGGGCCAGGATAGACACAAAGTGGAAAAGAAAAGGACTGGAGGGAAGGATGGAAATAAAAGAATGAAAAAGAGATGGGCTGACAGTGAGCTCACTTTGTGTTTTTCTTTTTTTTCTACAACTGGACAACCCAGCACGGCTAATGACACCACGCGTTACCTCACGACTTCCAAAGGCCTTCGCAGCCGACAGGCCCTTTGTAAAAACCCATGTGTCAAAATAGCTGCCGCTGCCGCTTGTGACGTGCAGGGCTCCAGTCTCGTCTGTTAACGAGGGACAAGAGAAGAGGAATAGAGAGAGGGAGAGAGGGAGGGAGGGAGAGAGGGAAGAGGAGTGTGAGTGTGTGTGTGTACATGTGTTGGGGAGGGAGAGGGCTACAGGGAAGGGGAACATTTGTTTCTGTATGTGTGTGTGTGTGTGTGTGTGTGTGTGTGTGTACTGGAGTTAGGTTTGGGTGGGGGGGGGGGGGGCTAACTGTGCAAATCGCTAGCATTCAGGCAGCCTGTGTGTTTTGCAAACATGTTCACCTGCACGCTGAGGCGGGGAGGCTGTGAGCTGAGCCGGGGCGGACAGCATGGCAATCGTGCCTCTGCACAGCCTTCACAGTGCCCCTTTTATAAATTACCTCATCAGTGACTGAAATTAACACCGATTCTTGCAGGCAATTTCTCAATTTCCAATGCTAATTACGTTTTTCTCTTTACTTTTAAATTCCGTACCACCTGTTTAGGGGGAAGACATCTTAGGCAGTGCAGACGCATTTAATCACAATTTTAATTAACCGCCCTGTAGACGTGGAAAAGAAGCAATTATAATGCAGATGAATGATGATTTTTCCACATTAAATTGTTTTGTTTCTTCGTTATGTTGATTGCATAAATAGAGGCAGAGTACAATTTTTATCTACTGTAATTTTTGTAATTGTTTAGGAGTCAAGAAAAAAAAAACTACTGGATTGGCTGATTTGCTCTGTTTACAAATTGTTTAATTTTGTTAACCCTGTGATTGCCAACACAGTGTTTTCTCTCTTTTCACAATCACATCTGTGTTCCTCTGTGATATCTTCCTAAACACAGCCAAGACAATGACAAGCAAAAATCCAGTTTATATGACGGCAACTTCCATCAGTCGCTTTGAAAATTCTTGCATCCCTTTTGGACCCATTTGCCATAAGCAATACTTTATTGGCATCTACTTTCCCTTCTTGTTTCTCCTCTCTTTCCCTCTGCCAGTCTTGACCTTAAGTAACTATTTAACAAAATGAAAGTCACTACTATCTCCTGTCTCCCCTTTTTACAATTGGAGCAAATAAAAGCCCAGATGGCAGCAACAGGAGCAGACCCATCATTTTTACAGGCTCGTGAAAATATCATTGGATTAGAAGAAGACTCCTCGGCCGGTGTCCTACGAGACTTTAAAAAGCCTTTCTCTCGCTCCTTCCCTCCCATCCACGGTCACCGCCACCCCCATCCCCGACTCCCCTCTGCTTCTTCAGGGTCTTGATTAATGCCGGCGAGCCTTTCCAACGCAGACAGCATATAAGCCCCCGCAAATGCTCTCACGCCACTCATTGTTCCTCGAGCTTCCTGTGCACTTTTTACTTGTGTCATGAACAGCAGAAATAGGCCACTTAGGGTCCTAACAAAACCCAGAGATCTGATGGAAGACTTCCAAACACACTCACACAAAAAAAATGGCACCTCCCGTAGCAGACGCTGATCACTGAGGTTTGGAACTAGTGTGTGAGTGTGTGTGTGTATGGGAGGGGGGGGGACTGTTTTACAGAAACTCTTCCATTACGACAACAAAAACGAAGGGAAAAAAGAGAAGAAAAGAAGTAGAAGAATCTTGTTGTGGTGGGATTAATACATTCACTTGTGAGTCTTGTTGTGGTGGGATTAATACATTCTCTGGAGCCAGAGAGGAGAGGAGCTCCAGCATTTGACAGAGGAAACACACAGCAGAGAACTACCTGGCTACCAGTCCTGAGGGGCCCATAGAGGCATTCTTCAGTGCTGGACAACCCTCCCTATGGCTACCTCAGCCTCTGCCTCTCCTGGCCCTGTCTGTCTAGCCCATAGCCCCATAGCTCCATATAACAGCCCCATGCTCCCTGCATCTGCCCTTGTCTCTCTACCTCTGCTGCCTCACTGGCTAATCGCACTGCAAACACTCCTGTGGCCTCTGAAAGGAGGTTGCCCGAAGGGGGGAGGTGAGTTGCGGTTGTGGGGTCGGGGTTAGGGGAGTGATGGGAGGGGGAGTCACAGAGAGAGGCCTCCAGGTTGCAGAGTGAGACGACCCCCATCCCCCCTTCAACGCCACACCACACTACACTTGATACCAGCACCACTAACCCCCCCTCCGCCCCAAATGAACTTGTTGATGTCCTTGTGCTTGTCAGACAGTGGACAAAACCCCTTGCTTTTCATTTTTTTATATAATCTGGGTTTTTTTCAGTTCACTCAAAAATAAGTAAGTTTTTTTTTGTCAGTAGTTCACCAAATTCTGAATCTATCAATATTTCATGTTCTTACATCGAACATGAAGAAAATATAATAAAATCAATATTTTTTTTATTTGTCTAGTCTGTCTTATTCCATTCTCTCAAGAGATTTACAGGAAACTTTGTATGTACATATCATTTTGAAGGCAGGAGCACACCTTCTCTAAATACTAGCGGTGATGGGTAGAAATAAACAGAGCATTAAATCCTGAAAAACTGTGACAAGGCCAATATGCACTCAGACAATACCAGGCCGCCATCTCCATCTCTTTGTTCCCGGCTTAACAAAACTCTGCCGTCACACCACTTTACCTCAATGTCGCCTGTCGAATGGGCATCAGCCTGTCACAGGCCAACCCTGTCACATGGAGAGCTAAGAGAGGGGGAGAGGGAAAGAGAGAGAGACAGAGAGAGACAGAGGGGAAAGAGAGCAGATGGGAGGGGTAGAGGAGCAAAAAGAGAGAGAGAGTGAGAGAGAGAGGGAAACAGAGGGGGGAAGACAGGGGCTTGGAGAAAGAGGGGAAAGGGGGAAAGAAGGAGGTAGTCAGAGTGAGAGACAGTGAGGGGGGAAGAAAGAGAGACAGACAGGGATAGAGGAGAGGTGAAGAGATAGGAAGAGAGATCTGAAAGTGTCACAGTGCAGAAGGACTCTCTCTCTCTCTAACACTTCCATACATGTGTGCATGTTGAAAAGGTGCAAGCGGAATGAAACAAAGCCTATAGAAGAATCATTCCTCCCACTCCTTGCTAATAAGAGTATATATAGAATAGGAAGCTCCAGTGATTTCAGTCAGCGTCGCTCTTGGGGGACTCCAGTGTTTTACGCTAAAATTTTCAGAAGGCTTTTGTAGTGCAGAACCGACAGAATTGGAGCAGCCAGATTCACTAAAAGTTTCATCACATGAGACCTTATCTTCATTTCTATAATTGCAGACGAAACAGAAGGGCCTAGAAATAACATTGGCTCACTCACGTCAGCTGTAACCTTTTCATGTCGCATTTGCCCCAGCCTGGATAAAGTACATTCTGTGTTTTGTGTGTGTGTGTGTGTGTGAGTGTGTGTGTGTGTTTTGCTGCATGCATAGGTCAAAGGTGCATTAAGTCCTGTTGGTTAAAAACTGGAAGCCACAGAGAAGCTGATGCTGGTGGTTGGTATTCAGTGTTTTAGAGTGTGTGAATGTGTGTGTGTGTGTGTGTGTGTGTGTGTATGTGTGTGTGTATTTGTGTGCGTGTGTGTGTGTGGGGGTGGGGGGTGGGTATTCTGTAAAGTGGACGCTCAATATCCATTGCTGCTGCAGTTGCTGAGTGGTTTTGATCTACAGCTATATCATCCCTCGCACTGTACCAGTCCTGTCCTGTCAATACCTCAAACAAACAGGCTGACACACACACACACACACACACACACACACTCACACACTCCACCTGACTGCTTTTATACCCAAGCATCCTGACACACAACACACAGTTGAAAGACCTGAGGAGAAAAACACAGTGTCAAGAAGAAGTTGAAATAGAGGGAAGAAAAGAAATGAGAAGGAAGAAGAACAAGAGGAAAAAGAAGAAGAAGAAGAAGAAGAAAAGAAAGGGGGCAAAAATAAAAGCCCACTGCCATGGCCGTTCCTCCAAACTTTGCGGCTATTACCCCTGTGACCCGGGTGGCTGGAGGCCCCTCGTGCGTTGCCACGGCAGACGGGGGGGAGGCTTTGTCTAGCCCTCGCCCTCCCGCCCTGACACTGTCAGTTGGCTGCCTGCTCGGCGCGGCACGGCACGGTGCAGTGTGGCACAGGGCTCAGCTCTCACTCTCACTCCCTCTCTCTCTCGCTCCCTCTCTCTCTCGCTCCCTCTCCCGGGTCCCTACCCTGTCAGGTTCTGGCCTGCCAATTTCAACTTGAAGCTTGACTGGGTTGATTTGATGCAAATACCTCCAGGGAGGACCCTGAAACTGATGAACAGTTATGTCAAGTCGATTTTGCACCATTGGGAAAAGGTAACCTCTGCGTTGGAAGGGAAAAAAAAAACACATACACACATACACACACATACAAATATAAGTGTAGATGTGCACACATAGAATGTACACATACACACACACGAACACACACACAGCAAGGTTAAAGAGACAAGGAGGCTTTTGCAACAGTAATAATGCCAGCCCCCCTAAACCTCCCTCCTCCCCCTACACACACACACACACACACACACACACACACACACTCACACTCTCTGCTTACCGCCCCTCTGAAATTGTAACTGTCAGTGGAAGTACTAATTGCAGATGTGCCAGCCTGCCATTATAATAAAATCAGAGGCAATGCGGACATTAAGTGTAGCTGGCTCATTTGTGCGACTGCTGAAAAGGTAGCATAAATGAATATTTCATTACTTTAATTACTAAGGAATACTCTTTTCCGCCAGTCAGGGGATGAGTGTTGCTGTAACTAATTATGAAAAATAATAACATTACAGATTCCGTGATTGCCAGTTTATAAGGAGGCTCAGGATGCTAGATGTAGGAAAACCCCAGTGAACGCCATCTCTCCAAAAAAGCTGCAGTGAAGGAAAGGGTGGGAAACAAGAAAGTGGAGGGTGTGTGTATTTATTTGTGTGTGTGCCTGTGTGTGTGTGTGTGTTGGGGGGGGGGGGGGGTATAGACAAATTCTGATCTCTATCACCTCTGTGTCTCCATCTGTATGTGTGTGTGTGTGTGCGTGTTTGTGGCGTGTGTGTGTGTGTGTGTACCTGTCATTTAAATAAAAACGGCCAGCCATTTGAGAAGGGCTTCCCCCACCAACATGTTTCCAACAAAGCGCTCATGCGTCCAGGTGCCTCGAGCGTGACGTGCAATTTCATTAATCCTTAATTCACAACACTAAGTACCTGTGATGGTTAAGCATCCTAAGCACACACACACACACACACACACACACACACACACACACACACACACACACACACCACAAACACTACTGCTTCTAGTCATACATCATGCTATACACTCTTTTTTTCATTAAGTCACTTTCACTCCCCTTTGCCCCTTTGTCACCTGCAGCCGCCCCTGTCAGTCTACACGCTTTACTTCATCACGACACACACTGTTTCAGTCTGTGTGTGTGAGGAGCCTGATTCTCAAATGTCTGCTCTATCTGACATTAGTGAGTGGAAAAAGAAAAAAGAGAGAAAGGGAGAAACAGAGAGAGAGAGTATCCTACATGGAGCAGCCATTTTTTTATGGCTACACTAATTGCTATACCCCTAAGAAGTAAGAATAACAAAGTGATAGTGAGTTTATCTCAGGAATGTTGGAACAAGACGTGGGAGCTGATAAGAGGACCGCTTCCCCTCAGTGGAGGACTGGGAGGACCAGTAATTAGTGTGTGTGTGTGTGTGTGTGTGTGTGTGTGTGTGTGTGTGTGTGTATGTGTGTGTGTAAGAGAGAGAAAGCGAGACAGAGAGAGAAAGAAAGTCTGTGTATGTCTGTGTGTGTGTGTGTGTGTGTGTGTGTGTGTGTGTGTGTGTGTGTGTGTGTGTGTACGTCTATGTGGAGGAGGTGTGATGGGTGCCTGGTCAGAGACTGTGGCCTAAACACTACAGGTAGAGAAGGAAAGAAAGAAGAGAGAGATAGGAAGGGAGGGAGGGAGGGAACAAGGGATAGCGAGAGAGGAGAGAAAGGCTTCCCAGGCGCCAGGGTTCCGTGTCCGCCCGTCTGGGAAAGGCTGCGGACAGGCTGTCCGAGTGATTATCCCCTCGCTACCTGAGGAGGTGTCTGTTTGACATTTGTGTTTGACAGCGGCGGGACAAGGGCCGTTCACTCGGCCTCCATCTCCAGTCACAAGCGATTAGCGGCAGGGCCTTACCTTCCCACACCGACACCCCTACACACACACACACACACACACCGCACACACACACACACACACACACACCATGACAAGCATGCACTCGCGGTCTGTCCTTACACATGTCTTCCTCTATATGTGACAACTGAGGCAAGGCAAGAGGAAAAGGTTGGCTTTTTTTTCCTTTTTTATCTTTTTTTTCTTTTCCCTCCCTCCTCCTCTTTCTGTCTCTTTCTCCTTGACACTCTTTTACCTCAGGTTGAGTGCATGTTTGAATAACAGGGCAAATGCAATTTCAACCATTTCCCTTCTCTCTTTCTGTCAGTGCTAATGCTACGTTAAGAGGCCATTTGATCTCTGACATGCTGAAAGTGTTTAAAGTGTCTCTAATATGCAGAAAGCAAATGTCAGGCACTACATCAGAGTCCACAATATGAATACAAAAATAAATTCATATTAGCTTTGTATTCTTGTGGGTGGGTAGGTTGGAGGGGGGGGGGGGGGTTAAGTCGTAGCTTTAGCGGAAATGACAGCTAGCTTGATAGAATAAAAATAAGAAATAGGCCTGTGGTGATTGGCATATACAATTAGCAGACATTCTTGACAAGAGCTCAAGCTCTAGGAGGCCTTCAATCATTTGTGTAAGAGACCTAGATTTCCAGATGTCATGATACCTTAATCTGACGATCTGTTATTGATTGTTCCGTGTGTCCATGACCTTGCCAGAAGTGATCTTCCACCCGACAATCATACATCAAAGTGTGTGTGTGTGTGTGTGTGTGTGTGTGTGTGTGTGTGTGGTTTTGCTGTGAACTAGCTGAAACACGCACAGAGACATCAGAGACTAAATCTGAGCATGGCTTTCAGCACCATTTTTTTTTTTTTAAATATAGGTGACAACTTTGCACATGCAGTGAAAATAAGCCAGGAGGCTGCTGGAACATTCACACCAGCACACAGAGCAATACTCGCATCTCAGAACACAACACACAAATGCAATTAGCAACATGACCAACTCAGAGGAGAGATAATGATACATGCAAACACACACACACACACACGCACAAAGAAAAGCTGTTTTTTAGAACTGCCCAATGCAACCCTCCAAGACAACACCCAGTTAGTACAATGGATCTTGCCATTCTCAGCATTTTTTCAACACTTTTCGTTGTTGTTGTTGTTGTTGTTGTTGTTGTTGTTGTTGTGTGTCTTCTATTTGAATGCAAAGAAAACACATATAATATACACACACTGCTCAATTCGAGGACAAAATTTGGTGAGCACACAGACTGTCTACTCAAGAGGAAAACACACAAACGGCAAGATGAGGATGAACAGGAGACACAAACACACACACACACACACACACACACAAATGCACACTTTCCCAATCACCTTGAAAAGATTGCAGATTAAAATGAGGGCTGTTTTTTTTCACTTTTCAGTTGCTAGTGAAGCACAAAATAAGGCAAACTAGCACTTGGGGCTTCTCAGCTACCCCCCCCCCCCAACCCCAACCCCCGTAAAGTGCTGAAGAGGGCATGTATGTGATGAAGGATGTATAATCAAACCATCAGATATCTACCTAAAATGTCTGCATTACAAACAGTACAGCCTGTAATGTGCAATAAAGGGACATCAAAGCGTTTGCACCTGCATCACAAACTGGCAGTGGCAGCTCACATCGAGTGTGTCGCGCAAATCAAACGAAAAATTAAAGAGAGAGGGGGAAAAGTTGACACATGCAGATTTTTTTTTGACAGTTCATATGCAGGCATATACAAACAACTGGCTGTGTGCACTGAGCGAGCGGGAGAACCACAGGAAATCGTCTCTTTTGCATTTGTGCAAGAGAGAGTCGGAAATGAGCCATGATGTCTCCCAGAATACGATTTTTTTTCTTTCTTTTTATTTTATTTTTCCTGGATGCATAAAATATCTTAGATTTGCTAGACAAGGTACACAGCTGAATGAAAACCCCAAACGCATTCAATTATTTGCCAGTCCAATGATGTTTCAATTTCTGTGTTTGCTCTTCTAGAGATTGGAAAGAAAAAAAAAGATATAAAGGGGAGGGGGGGGTGATGGGAAGAGGAGTTCAAGAAGAACACGAAGACATGGAGCAAACATAACAGGTGGATATGAGAAAAGAGGAGAAAATGAACAGAGAAGAAAAAGAAGAAGAGGAAGCAATGAGGAGGAGGAGGAGGAGGAGATGATACAGACAAATCAGGGAGGAAGGGCAGGGAGGCTAGCTAGGGCAACGTGTTGTGTAGCCGGGGGCACAAGTGGCTCTGGTCGGAGGGCCTGTGTGACAGTGTGCAGGCATACATCACCTTGCAGGGGGGGGGAGTAGATATGAACTGTCACAGCGCGAGGGGCAGAGTGACAGAGGGGGCTTAGGGGGTGAGCTGTGGCGGAACGCCGCCGCAAACACCTTTAATTCTGTCACCTCCACTCCATCACTCAAGCACCTCACGCCCAATCACCTCACAGACGCCAGCGCTGGCGAATGACAACCAGCATATCGGCCTACATGCTCTTGTACAAAACAAACGCCTGCACGCACGCGCCCGCACACACACACACACACACACACATATGCACACACATAAACAAGCATATACATTGTGTACATGCACGCACACACACTACACACCCACATCACATACGCATACAGACTTTCTTTCACACTCAAACACACACACACACAGACACACATTGTGCTGGACTAGGAGCTGAAGCTGAGCAATGGCGTATACATTAAAGCTATGATTCTCCAGCAGCGACCACCACCAGGGTGTCTAAGGGAGAGCCCTGCTGTAATTTGATCAGTATTTCAAACGTCTGCAATGTACCACAGCAACAGATTCCCTCCTGCTTTACGGCTTGTTTTTCTCTTCTCTCAGATATATATTTTTTTACCCTCTTTCTCTGTCTTGTTTCTCTTGGTACAGTGAGTGTATATTTATACATGTATGTGTGTGTGGTGTCTATGCGTATGTGTATATGTATATTTGTTTTTGTATGTGTTTGTGTGTATGTGTGTGTGTGTGCATGTGTGTGTGTGGGTAGCGCAGTGGGCCCGAAGGGGCGGAGGACAGCCAGACCTCTCGGTGAATCATGCGTTTTGGTTAGTCACTGATGACGCAAGAGAGTCAGCACCCCCAGTGGCTCTCTCTGGTCCGCCATGGCGACAGATGTCAGGAGAGGAGCGGGCCGGCGAGAGCCAGGCACAAGCAACAGCACAGGGCACCAGGAAGGGCCAGACACACCACTGATAACAAACACTGGTCACTAAACAACACGTTTGCCATTTCCCCTCAGCCAAGACAGGATGCACTAAGTAAGTCTGCCGACTGAAAGCAGGCAATTTGCTTAAATTATATAATGTGACATACACTTGCATATGGCCATGTACAATATCGAACACGTGCATCTAGGCATTTGTTTTTCTCTTTCATACACATTCATCAATTCTTTTTTTTTCCACTGAAGAAAATGTAGTGAATAAGGGATAAGGGAAGACTCTAAAAGGCAGACAAAAGTCATTCCTTGAGGTATACAGCCAAGGAAACCAACTCAGAGAGAGAGAAAGCAGAGAGAGAAAGAGGGAGAGAGAGAGAAAGGGAGGGATTAAAAAGAGAGAAAGAGAGAGATAGAAAGGGGGGTAGAGTGAGAAACAGACAAGAGAGAGAGAGCGAGAGAGAGAGAGAAAGAGAGAGAGAGAGAGAGAGAGAGGGAAAGTCCACAAAGAGTTAACCAGTTGCTCTGGCATGGAGGCATGGGTTAATATCACGCCTGCCTAGTAAAGCATTATCCCTGCACCTCTCGGAACAAAAGGCTCCTTTTGCAAACAGACTCCTACTTTTCCCAGTGTCCAAAGGTGTTTGCTGAAGTAAAGCTGCCTAAATCCTACCCTGCTTGGGGTGGGGGTAGGTGTGCAGATAATCCTTTTTCTTAACAAAAAGTTCTGGGGGGGAAAAAACCTGGAATTCATATCACATGATACATTTAAAGTTGTAGCATCCCCTTAAACAGAGGTATGACAGATTTGCATATGTGATAGATTGATTTGATAGGTATTTGCATAGTCTGAGAGATTGAGAAGTGGAAGGTAACTCGCTCATGTGATGAAGATCCTGCCAACTAAATGTGCTTATTAATTTTTTTTACACCTTTGATTATTCTGCCCCCTACGTTTTGTTTACATTGTAGGAAAATTTATGGATTTCATTACAGCAGTTGATGTAAAAAAGGAACAGGATAATATTTAGCATTCACACATAACCACACACTCACACACACACACACACACTCATTTGGACTTATGGCATGCTTGCGTATCCTATGACACAGAAACACACATTTTACGAGCTGCCCTTGTGAAGTCGGCGGGCACCCACACACCACCAGGCTACAAACGATCTGATGGAGAGTAGATCCGATATGATCAGAGTTCCCTACCGACTCCTACTGCCAAAACATGTAGCAAAGAAAAAAAAAAAAGAACACAATTGTGTATGCACCTGCTGGTACCTATTATAGACTTCTTAAAAGTTGAACCTGATCTTGCTCAGACACTTTTTTTTTTCTTCTTAAGTGTTGGAGTGAGTGGCCACGAATAGCTGTGCCGTGCCATCTTGTAACACTATCTGGCTGTCAAGAGGGCCAAGCCCGTGTAGACCAGAAGCTATATAAGGCCTGTAACCAGGGGAGGCCCTACAAACAGCTACAAACACCTAAGTTATTTTGCTCACCACCTACCCTTTTTTTTCCTCCATTCTTGCTCTCCTTCTCTCTCTCTCTGTCTCTCTCCCTCTCCCCCTCCACCCCTTTTCATCTCAAGCTTTCTGATGGTGAATGCAAATGTACCCTGCCGGCGCTGAAAGGGCTGAATTGTGATTAAGAAGAAGAAGAGCTCCTTTCTTTGTTCGCCCCTCAGGGGATGTTTACTGGGAGAGACACGGCGGATCAGATATGAAAGGCATTCAGGTCAGCATTGATGTGAGCGAAAGTGAAATCATACCTAAGGCATTCCAAAGACCGTGGTGTCAGGGGTTCAGCAAGCGCTGCCTCTTCTGTGTGTGTTCTTCCCGTTAGGCGAAAATATCTTCATAGGCGAAAAAAAATACACATACACACACACACACACACTCACACACTCATATATAAATATATATCTTGATAAAAAATATAGAATAAAATGTCATTTTACAAAAAAATATTTTGAATGGGAAAAAAAATCATCCCAGTTTAAAAAATGGAGAGAAAAAAGAAAAGGAAAAGAAATGGAGAGGAGAGGAGAGGGGTGAAGGGCCCAGCACTGGCACTGACAGGGAGAGGAGGTACACATTAATTTCACATTATGACATGTTGTGTTACAAGATAATCTGTGCACACTGAGTGCTCCGGTGTGGCCATCGAGATGCAGCCAGCCGACAGAGAGAAGACAGCACAACTGCTACAGCAAGCATTGCACATTCTCGAGAGCTCAGGTAGAACATTGGGGTGTTTTTGTCTTTTTTTCTTTTTTTTTGGACCGAGGCCCTGTGTGCTGCTTGTGGATCCCTCTTGTGCATTTTCCAACAAGCGGGTAATTTCAGAAGGCTTTTCAGTGTATTACCCACATTTGCAAGTCCAGTGTCTGCACGCTCGAGGCTCTCAAGCTCACTAAGTCCTCCTCACTCTTCCAGGGGGCTCTCCTCCTGCTTCCCACATGTTAATTTGAGGCCGTGTCATTATACCAGGCTTCTTATCTCAGTGAAAAATCTGATTGGTTGTGCAGCTATTGCCACTCACTTCCTACACTTTTTTGCCACTTTTTTTTTATCCCCACAAAATTGTGCACTTGGGCTAAATGGACACCTCTGATTGGGAAATAATGCTATTATGTCTATGGAAGAGGAGCTACATCAAAAACTGAAGAAGAGAAGCTTGAATATTAGAGAATGATGAATTCTGTGTCTAAAGACAACCGCAAAAAAGGAAAAAAAAGGTGGTCATGTGCTCTTGGAAAGGGACACAAATGTCAATATAACAGGTGAATATTCATCCAACAGAAATAGAACACAAAGCTTGCTTTTCCAGTCCAATCGCTCAATATCATTTCAAACAGGAAACCCTATAGGCTGACTAGTAGTGATACAGCGATTAAACCAATAGTGTATGTAGACACTCTGGGTTGTCATCACCACTGTACACAAAAATAAAATGGGCACAAAAATTCAACATAAAAAAGACATTTCACATCATTAAAAAACATCATCGGTCATTTAATGGCAACACAGCAACCCAGCCTGTAATAGATTTTCAAAAATGCTGTTCGCTCCAAGACCTTGGACATCCCTGTACTGGCATTTCCACCGGACCAGCCTCCTGTCGGACTGAGATTATGCCTTCCTGGCACATACTATCTGCAGTAATTATTTCACTTGCTTAAACAAAATAATCCTTCCCTAAACACTGATGCACGAAAGGGGAGTAGAAGAAGAAGGGGAAAAAAATCTCCTTTTCCATTTCTGTCCAAGTGAAAAAGCCATCAGAAAAAGGTGTCTGCTTTGCCTGCACAGACAATTGAGCTCTTATGGGGGTGCCACAGCAAACAGAAGGGTGGACACCCCTGTACTATTCACGTTATAAACATGTAAATGCCTCACATTGCCACTGACAATCAATTGTCCGGAAGCATTGCAAAAAAAAAAAAATACTATCGTACTACTAGCATGGGGTTCTGAGAAGAGATGACTGAAAGGGAGAGAGAGTGCACCTTAAAAAGCAAGAGAGAGAGAGAGAGAGAGAGATGGACAAAATGTTTGGACTGGAAGAAATGTTCCATTGTTGGGGCTGAAAGCAAGACTGCTGCAAAAGAACTAGCACCCCCAGTCCCCCCCCCCACACACACACCACCTCCCTCCCAAACTCACCCACCCCCATCTACTTCCTACCTTAAGCGTGAATGCATAGGGCTTTTTATTAATCAAACAGTGAGCATTGTATAAAACGCTTGGAGCCAAAGAGAGTCTGTTTTTTTTCCCAACATTAAATTACGTAATCAATATATTCTAGAGGGAGCATCTATTATTGAATGGCTTTGTGCTGATTGAAAATGAATAGCTCCTTCCTTGTGTTTCAGGAAATGTGAACAAAATAAGTCGAGCATTGAAAGTTTACGGCGCCCTCACACACAGCTCATCAACTTAGTCTGTACAAATTCGCATGACTGGAGGTGGGTTACAGGGAGAGATGCCTGTAACGTCCGTCTTGTACAGAAGGCCTTGGGCACAAAGACGCCGATTAAATCATGGTAAGGCTGCACCAGACAGTCAAAGCAACAAAATAACTACACAAAGAACAAACCAAACACATGGAAAAAAGGATGATATACACACACCCTTGTGAAAACACATGCCAGCATGTAATACTGTCTCTGGACATAGCCTGCACTCACTTAGCTTAAAACAGCCTAAAAAGTGGGGAAAATAAATCAGATCCCATGTTGTGTGTGTGAGTGTGCTTTTTTTCATACACAATCACTACAACAAAGAGGAAGACAGCATGAATCGAAAGCACACTTTCTCAAGCTTTGGATGACTTCAAATCTTGAGAGGGAAAGCTTTTCAGAGGACTGCAACAGCTGTACTTACAAACAGCCAAGCCAACACCCCCCCACCCCCCCCCCCCCCATCCTTTCCCTCCCCACACACACACACACACACCTCACATACATCTACACTGACACACACATATGTTTGCGCACACACACATACACACAGCTGGAGCAGCCTTGCAACACCTGGAGGGCCAGAAAATTACAACCAAACTACACAGGCGCCATAAGCCAAGCTCTGCACCACACGGTGACCTTTTGCTTGTGCACAGGATGGGACCCAGGTCATCTAGTCCAGGGAAAAGGCATATCAAGTACATCATAAAAGGCGGACTAGAACTCTGATCTCACGGCAGTACAAACAGCTGTGTTATCACTGATCACCACACATATAAACAAAACATAAAGGGACAAAAAAAAAGAAAAAGAAAAAAAAAAGGCGTCACTCTGACAAAGACTAACCATTTTGCCTGACCAACATCAATGTCCTTACGCTACTTTTAAAATATGGACAGGCTATGATATGATAAGGAGGAGTCTAATGGATAAGGCGGAATGTCTATTCTTAGAATAAACAGTTAGAATTATGTACTTAGACAGGCCCTGCTTTTTTTTTACTTTCATTCATTTTAAATTACTAAACATGTGTACTGTAACATCGGACGTGCAATAGTGATGGTATGCTGTGACTGTGTGATACCCTGAAATATTTATGAAGCCTTAGATTTGACACAAACAAACTGTCAATGCACCTAGACGTGCTCTGCGCTATTCTAATTCTTTCTGGCCCTCTACGGTGACAAAACCTAGAGTTCATCAGCTACTTACACGGAAGATGTACAAGACGCATAACCAGTTATCCTTAGCATGCTTTCTAACACACAATTCAAGCACAACCAACAAAATAATTTCAAATACGTCACTGAATCTACCTTTTTTTTTAAAAAAAAAGTGCATGTGACATGAACACTTTTATTACTGCAAAACAGTTACCTTTTCAAATGAATGTCTCCCTTGCTGTCAGGTCCCCATTTTAGATTCTCAGTATTTATATCCGGTCTGTGGACATTTTTTAGTATCACTGTGATAAGCATCATCTTAGGTAGTGTTATCAGCTGAGACACAAGCTCTTCCCAGCCATCTTTTCATGAACCCAGTGGAGAAAAAATATCCACTCAGCTCAGATAAAACCCAAGCATTCCCAAAGGGCTAGCTATTGGAGACATCCTATGACATGAGGGGGTGAAATAATATTGTAGGATGGGGGGGGGGGGGGGTTTCCACCATGTATAATAGCAACTAATTTAACCAACATTTATAATATCTATATTTAGACAATTTAGGGGGGGGGTGGGACGAGTCTTAGGAAATGACACAGTGATGTTCACAGGAATTTGTTTTTCTTCATTCTCATGCTTTGCATCTTGCGTGTGTGGTTTTAAGAATTAAACACGTTTGGTGCTGAATGATCTCTGACCCTCGGCTGCCAAAAAGCCCCAGTCAGGAGTGCGTTTACATCACCAGAACGACTGCTTCTCTCAGCGACAGTTGAGAGTAGCGGGTTAAAAATCTACAGCAAACATCCGAGCGTTTGTTTACTGTTTTTCATCGCCCTTAAAAGCCATGCCTTGCCCAGTGAACACGGACTGCCTTACAGCAACCTTTGTTGGACTGGGGCGCAGCAGCGTGCTTAAATGTACTTGTATGCAGAGAAGCCCTTCAACTACAAGCATTGATTTGGGGAATCAATACGCGACATTAATAAAAAATAGAGCCAAAACTTAAAAGAACACGATTATGACATTTCAACTCGTGAATGTGGGAAACAGGGTAGATATGCTACATTTCACAGACAAATTAATGCGTCTTTAGAGTACTTAATCCCCGTGGAAGGACAAAATTAACACTATATCACACAAATACCAAAATACCACTATAGCTCAATAAACAAAGAGCATCCATATGCTACAACGTCTCCCCTTTAAAATGGGCAGAGTACTTTTCTTGGAGCAGTGATAGTTTTATCAGAGTTGCAGGAAGAATTGGCTTAAAAACTAATGAAAAGAACAGTAAGAAACTAAATGTTTTTGAAATCCATTATTTCCCATATTCATTCAACAAGCTACTCACAGTGGAAAAAATACTCGGTGCATAATAAATAAACTATAAAATAATTATTTTATAAATTTTCCCAACCCACATTAATATGGTATCCGTCAGTGGTTTAGTTACCACGATACAGAGTTCATTTATGTGTGACAGTGTGTGTGTTTGTTCTTTTACAATTCACGCAAATAGACCACAAATTGTGTTATCGCAATTACACTTGTGTGGCACAGGCTACTCTATCTTACAACCAAGGACGCCAGCCATGGAAGCTACTGGTCAACAGTATGAGCACAGCTATCTTTCATCTACAAGTGCAACAACAAAGCAATAAATCAATTGAAAAGACTTATAAAGAAAAGACAAATAGATAAAGTGTTAACCAGAAAGAATGAATGAGGATAACGGAGCGTTTTAGCCGTAGCGGTGATCTAAAATAAATATGCTATAAGCAGGACAAGCAGTTTAACAGTGACAATCAGTGATAAGCCTCACAGCCAACTACTGACTATTTTCCACAAGTATGACAAGAACACAAGTCTAAATAAACTACGTCCCGGCCAACATAACGGTCCCTGCCTAGTGGGAAATAAGGACGGCTGTACCGCTATACTAAACTTTCGGACATTCCTCCCGTTCCCACATCGCTGCCTATTCAATCCTGTTCAACTACTCACAACTTATTTCAACTTCCGTATATACAGAGCTCAAAGACACACAAAAGACCAAACGAGTAAAATCAGCGTATTCTAGTCAAATGTCTAAGTCACAGACCCGCTACTTTGCCATGGCTGTCCAATAAACACTATTTCCCACTTCGAGTCCTTTATTTCAAGGAAAGGAAAAACATGCGACGCGCTACAGCCTCGCCAAACCCATATACCGAAGCTGAGTGACAACAGTCTAATTCAGCATTCACGCTTTTAGTTTTAGTGCAAAGGTACTTTTGTGCAGTTTCTTACCGTTTTTCCGTCTTGGGTTGGCTTGTTTTCGCCTCTTACACCTGGGGCCATCCGCCATGATCAGCTGCTTCATTGATAAGACTGGATCAGATGGCAGTTCGCATGGACTCGACTCCTTGAATCAGCAGCACGCAGGCTCAATATCTAGCAACCAAACACAGCAACAATGTGGGCACTGCGAGATCCCATTTAAATAGCAGGCGCTAATTTCAACATTAAAATTGTGATAAACTCACATCTTACAGTGCGCTACGTGGCGTTAGGTGATACAGTTTGACGCGTTATATGTATTTTGCTTGAATATACACTTGGTCATTTAAGGCTGTGATGAGGGTGGCGTGCAAGCAACCTAAGACAACGGGAGAGGCAAAGGGGGAGACAGAGCAGTACACCACCAGTGTGAGCCACAGTGCACTACACTATCCTTTGAGGAAGCCTTGCTTTTTAAAACTGTGAACTTAAATATGAGCCTACAGTTGACTATACATAATTGAAAGAGACTTTGAACAAAATAATTTCTAGGAGAATGGTATCGTACTTTGGAGACGTGTGTTTGTCCGCAGTGATAACCAAAACAGTTAACTGTTGCAGTCGTTATCTATCTTGACATGCAGCTCTAAATTGTCATACATGCATTGACATTACATATGTAGGTAGGCCTATTAATATAACAATTTTATAGGGAAAAATTGCATTAAATATTGTGAGAAGTTTTCAAATATATATATATATATATACACACACACACACACATACACACACACACACATATATATATATATATATATTTTATGTGTGACAGAGGAGATGGAGTTCTGCCTCTTGCACTGATAATTTTGGTTTAAGAAATAAATATTCCAAAACTGTGAGGCTTGTCCGGCAGGTCATGCTTTTGTATGACAGACGGTGTAGGGTCTCAGGATTTATGAGTTTTGGGTAAATCAAGACGGTCTATTTAAAACAGGCCTGTATATTTTTTTGCCATTGTTGTGTCAGTTAGTCCTTGTTACTAACTACACAAATCGGCTACTGGAAAGTCATACTATTACTAAGTCATTTTGAAAGGCATACTATTGTGCTATACTATATTTTACGCATGGTAATTTTGGATTGTTTCTTTCGCAAAGATAGACAAATTGTGCTTTACCAGTTACAGCTATTGTCATTTGTCCCTTTTTACTTTGTAACCTTACTCCAGGATTACAGCAAGAATTGCAGAGGATGCAGCGCGCACGGAAGAGTTGTGCAATGCACACCAGCGAGCAATAGGCAAACCGAGAACTTATCATGCCTGGATATTGTCTATGTCGAGTTCTTGTCTAGTATATTGCACTCGGCGCCGGGTGAAAAATAATCACGATATAAATTTTAACGTTGAATCGGTGCTGTAAATTTAAGAGGATCTCATCATGTTGACTCGGCTCTAGCCTGTGTGGTTGTATTACAATGGGAAACGAAGCGTGACTGGGAAAACAAACATAAATGCTAACCAATACCATGCGAGTGGTCTTATGAAAATGAATGAAAGATAGTTAGTACGACTAGCTGTTTTTATTATTATTATTATTATTATTATTTTAATCTGAAAAATGTTTGCTTTCTGTCCTAACTGACTACCCCGCTGTCACTTTGAGCTATGTTTTGAAACATAACCGGTGCAATAAATACCGAAAAAGCAGAATTTCACCCAAATCTGTGACTCCAGTAAGAACAGCAAAATCATTAAAATAAAGAGCAAAAGTTGAAGTGATTTGGCAGTAGTTTTTATATGGTGTATCTTGCTCTATAACACAAAATACAGTGTATTTCTCCATCCGAAGTCATTTGAATCTAACCAAACCAAACCAAATATCAGGAATCATGTCCTTAAGAAAACATTAACTTGCAAAGTGCCGCGCACCTATGTTACCTGCACAGGTAGGGAAAAGTTAAGGCAAAACGCTTTGCAGGGGAGAAGCGCTTTTTTTTTTTTTACTAAGAGGGGCATACCGTTATTCTAAAGCCGGGATCGTTTACCTACGCCAAAAAGGTGAATTGAAGGCAAAACAAATATCACCTACCTGATTGTTTACGTTTCAATCTTCCTGGAGACTTCTGTTGCCGGATAATAAACAAGAGCAGTAGCGATTTGAAGAGAACGGGATCCTTGCGAAATGATAATAAGCCTTGGAAATAGTTGGAGGAAGGACCGTTATTCCTGCTGGGCAGGTTAGAACTGATCTCTTTCAGCCACTCCAGGAAACAAACCTGGGGACGGACTGACGTGTTACGCCTCTTCTAATGACATTTTTTTCTTTTTCTTTTCTGTAATACAGAAGAGAGACCCTGAAACACACGCCACCTATCTTCACGGGGAGGGATAATTGAGGAGCACCGAACGTGAGCATCTTCTGGGAAACGTGATAAGTTCTTTTTCTTCCTTTCTCTCCCTCGTATTATAATGCAACATAAAGAGTTCTTTCGTGTTTGTCTTCTAAATAGAACAATTCTAATATCTAAAGTGATGCTTTTAACATCAGAAGTGTAAACAATGCGGATAAAATGATTTCTTCGAGAACTAGGCTACACGATGGGAGCTTGAAAGGATCCCAAAACAGGGCAATATGAATATCCATTAACTAACTAACTCTGAATTCTGCCCGTTTAGTTGCCCCATGTCATAGTAGGCGTTTCATGCCATTATCACAAGTAGATAGCCATCGGATGCATCTCTTAAGCCAACATCGAGGGTTGAATAAAAATTAAGACAGTAGGGAGATCTATGCAGAGATTAATCACATGCATACATGTCCCACGCCATCTTTAAAGCGTACAGGAGATAATTGTGCACAGAATTACATGGCAGGTGTTGGATAGGTCTTAATCGTAGTCGTTTTCAGTACAATGGGTGTGGTTACAAAGTTCCGAGGGTATTTTGTTAGTTGTATTTTTAAGGCAACTGAAAGATGCACCCGACAAAAAATTAAGTCACTTACATAGGCGACTTAAGGGTGAAAGTGCAAAACTTCAGTGTTCTGTTCAGATTTTTTTTTTTCAGTTTAATTTACTTGCTCTGAGTGAAGCCAATGCATGCAGTCTCCCTGCATAGATGTAAAGAGGCTCCACCTTTTAAAGGACGTGATTGGTTATGTAAATAAACTAGTCATTCTCCTCGGGCTCTATGCTGTTATCTACTGTATGGATAATTAAATCATCAATCAAGGGGCCGGACTATTTGATGCCTTTGTTCAAAGCCAATCAGATCCGAGCGAAGTCGGACGCGTGGTGAGAGAAAAGGTGTTCAACATCTGGAATTAAGAAATGCTGCTCAGGCAGGAGACAGATAAATCCACTTAAGAGAACTAGTCCCTCGAGACACTTTTTACATAACAGATATCACTTAGTAGCCTACAAGGGAAATAGAGAGGACTGGCATTATTATTATTATTATTATTATTATTATTATTATTATTATTATTATTGCTGTTACTACTAACTTGCTTTGTAACCATTCCCAGTTTGGAAAGAATAATACAAAAGGGTGAGTAAGACGGAATGATACGTTTGCATGAAACTGAGTACTTTGTACTCTGGTTTGGTTATGGATGACATTCAAACGATCAGTGTTTTCTGCCACTCCTTGCTCAGATTAAAACCCTTCAGTTTTAACCCCGGTGACTAAGAGTCCGTTAAAAGTGGCTTTAGTAAGTGGTAAGTATGCTAGTATGCTTTAAATCAAACCTCTGCAACCGGTGTACATACAGCGTCCTCTCCGCGTATGTGCCTGGATAATGTCTACAAAGTAAGTTTGAGATAGTGGATTTGATTTGGGGAGGCGTTCGGTACTGGGTACATTTGGGATCCGCTTGGGGAGGAGAGGATAAGTACACGACTCTTGCGTTACATTCCGATCAAGGACTAAGGTCCAATGTGTGTGTGTTTGCGAGCGCGCGCGCCTGTATGTGTGTGTGATTCCCGCGGCTCAGAAGCTGCAGCTATCCGTCCCCTCATCCTTACACCGAGTGAGTGAGACGCTATTTGCCTGAACATTATACATGGCGTGAAATGGGATTAGTCCATAGTCAACCTATGGATTTCCGTGGAGGGCAGCATGCTTGCTCAGTTTTGTTGTAGGAAATTTACCCAAGCTAACAGAGGAATATATGCTGGTCTTTGTTGATTGCAGTCTCGTTAGGCGAGACAGGGCTCTGAGGGTCAGGAAGTCAAACGCAACAGCATTCCTATGGAAATGTAGAAATGCGCATGCGAACGGTTTTATTTAGTTATTTATTTGTTTATTTGTTTGTTTGTTTGTTTATTTACACAATTTTGCACACCATTACTGTGGTATTGTTCATGGAACATACATGTTGTAGGTTAATTGACCATTTCTGTATATCTGCTTATATTGAGACCGTTAAAAAATAACTGCCAGGTGGTTGCAGCCTAAAGAAAAAAAATCTGGAAGCATTTATGTGGATGAACATCCAAATTCTGAGGCGAACAAACATACTAATGCCATCAATGTCCATTATTCCATTTGTAGGCATTTGCAGACATGGTGTAATATAGCTGTAGATTCTCAAAGGGAATCATTTACATCACACCTGGCATAACAATCAGTTAGTCTACATCCCTTTATGTAAATATCCAGAATTATGTGTGTTTGTTTGCGAATACACCATACTCTTGCAGACATGGTAGCAAAATTAATCATATCATACCATTTTTATGTGATTTTAAACAGGCCTACCTTTTTAAGTAAATATTCAGCAGACACTTTATTTGGAATAAATTCCATATTTATATGGAATTAGCACCTGGTGTTAAGCAGTACTGCTTTGTGCTACTAGATAATGAAAGCAACAACTTAATATATTAGTTTTTCTATAACATACAATTCAAGACAATTATAGAAACGCCACATCAATGTATATAAATACTGAAAAAGACGGCTAAATAACAGATGGTGTTGCTGTGTTGCTGAGGAGTTGCAAATGTCTCTTTCACTGACAGAGCTTTGTCTTTCTACTTCCATGGAAACGACAGCACTAGTGCTCCTGGACACATACAGGCCCTGACTGTCCTGAGGCAGGAGAGATGGGTGACCCAAGAGCTCACACGTGTGATGGGTCCCTGGAAATCTCACATCTGGGTCTTGTGAGAGTATGTGTGTGACTGTGTGTGTGTGTGTGTGTGTGTGACTGTGTGAAAGAGAAAGAAAATGTGAGTGTGTGTGCGTGAAAGAGAGAGAGAGAGAATGCACAGGTGGTGGGAAAACAGGGGGCTGGAATCCCTAAACTAAATAAAAAATGAGAGTGCAGAGAGGACAGAGTAACTTCCTGTCCGTGAGAACATCCTCTGGAGTGCAGCCGGCTGGGGCTGGGGCTTTGGGCCTGGGGCTGGGGGGCCGTCAGAGGAGCAGCAGCAGCAGCAGCAGCAACAGCAGCAGGAGCACAGTGGCGCGGCAGCAGCAGCAGCAGAACCAGAGAGCCTTCAGCCCTCCGCGGCCCCAGCAGAGGCAGCAGAGACAGCCGCAGCGTGGCCAGGGGCTGCCTCTTTCCCACAGTCTGGTGCTTCTCAAGGTGAGAGATCCCTGCACACTCCACCTCTGATCCACTGATTCAGGTCACACACATGTGCTAAAAACACTTGTACTTGACACACTCATCCTCGCAGATTATGTTTACATATTCAGACTCACACACACACAGACAGACATGTACAGACACACTTAATCAGTTGTACTGTACAAACTGTATCAGTTCACACACCTGGGCCCAGGGTCATTAGGCGACCTTTTACCTTTTTCTTTAAGGATGTTTTGCACTCTGTGTATCTGTCTGTGTGCGAGTGTATGTGTGTGTGTACATGCATGTCTGGGTGTATGTGTGTGTGAATGGAAGAGAAGGAGAAATAATTTCTAAACATGTGTTATTTATTCTCTTAAGATTGGGACTCTTTCCACATCATAGCTATGGCACAGACTGAGGAGAGAGACCAGCTGATACAGACTGAATAATTAACACCTTCATGTACACACTCGCACCGTCCGCACCACGAGCCAGGAGAGGTGGCGACCCCCGGTGCGCCACTCGTGCTGTCCAAATAAAAATTACAGTCAACAGTGCGAGCGCTGCTTCACTTTGAATAAAAAGCCTTGTCGCACACATATCATGAATTTAACAAGCTCGAACAGATTGCTCAGGTCGATAATATATGCGCTAGTGGAGAGGGACGGTCTTATGGGGAAGGTGTTTGTACTGGGTGGTGTGTGTGATGTGAGCACCCTACACACACACACACACACACACACACACTGTGTCTCTGTCTTGGCCCTCTCTTTCTCTCTCTCTCCCTCTCTGGGATCAGCTTTTGTGATGGGGAGGCCCCCGCACCGCTGATACTGTGTGTGTGCTGTTATGCACTGCGGTTATACTCACTGGCGTGGCACATGGAACATGACAGATTGACGGACAATTACAGAACAGAGTCGACTGAGTGGATGTATGTGTGTGTGTGTGCGTGTGTGTGTAAGCGTGCATCGGTTGGTGCCAGTGTGTGTATACGAGTGTGTGATCTGAGAGAGTCTCCGACATGTAAAATGAATTTGGTACACAATTGCCACAGGCGTCTTCCTTTTTTTCTGTTCTTTTCTTTTCATTTGTTGTCGAGCTCTGCTCAAATCAAACCCACTTCACGTGTTATTCAGTAAACACACACACATAAACACACACACTAACACACACACACAGTGGAAGCAGTCAAGCAGATTTGCAGAGAAACAAATTCTAACATCAAATGGCTATTGATTTTTCTTATGTTCTCCCTTGTTAAAGCCAGAAGTGCGCTCAGTGATGGAATGACCAGATTATTAGGCGACCCCATTCATTTGCACAGACCAAGTAAGAGACATATCATACATTCTGCTCTTTCTCCCTCCCTCCCCTTGTCTCTGTAAAGGGGTCACCTCCCCAGTGGCTTCGAAGTACCAGATTGGGAGAGGCTATTTGGGACTCACAAAAAACACCATCTCTCTCTCACCCTCCCTCTCTCTTTCTCTCCTTCTCTTCTCTTCCTCTCCTTCTCTTTCTCTCGCTCAACGATTTTGATGTTGAAGCTTTGTGAACCTCACTCAACTGGGTGGATACCACAAACACATGCAATTAATTTTGACACTTGACAACAACTTTTGCCCTTGTGTTTCTTTACAGACATCTCAAGCGAGCTCCAGGAAAAAAAAAAGGTAAATGGAAACAGCGAAACTTTCACCCATGAAAAAAATTACTTATGGCTCTGCAGAATGAATAATTGACGGTTAAAATGAATTATTAATCAAACATTTGAATAATTGTTGTATCTCTAATCTCTACACACATTTGCATATCACTCTTTTAATGTCGGCAGCTATATGTGAAGATATGTTCTCTTAGGACACAAAAATATAATTAACATGACCGACTGAAATTCTCTGGCCTTGCCTGGCCCTTCTCTCCATCCCCATACTGAACCCTTTGCACACACACACAATGACACACATACACACACACACAAACACCAAAAAATAATGTCTATGTCTATGTAATAATTATATTTTATAAGGTACACACTGAATGTACAATGGCAATGGCACTAGTTAAAACAGAATTGCTTTTGAGTGTGTGACAAGTTAAAATAATAAATCCTAAACCCAAACACTACAACAAAGATGATCAAGTTCCCTCACCACTGATATGATATCTCCCTCATGAGCAGCACAGCAGAGTAACAATCGGGGGTGGGGGGATATGCGGAGGGAGTGAAGGTGAGCAGTGTTGTGTCATGTTTCTCATAACGTCTTGTCCAGTAAATTTCACCTCTATGGCTCGACGAGGGGGTACCGCTTTGAGGAAGGCCTTGGAACTTCAGTGGCTACTGACTGCCTTGTATGTTTTTTCTTGTAAAATAATGTGTTTTTTTGTTTTGTCGACACTAATAGAGCAAGTCAATACTTCTAATGGGGCTTTTCCACTAGACCATTCTAGCACTGCTCTGCTCAACTCATTTTTTTTGCTTGTCCATTAGGAGTTGTACCTGGTACCCGTTACGATTTATTGTACCTGCGTTGGCCAGGTTCTAACCACGCTGAGCTGATACTAAAATGGACACTGATTGGTCTGAGAGGGCCGTTGCAAGTTTAGGCTACATGCGAGAGAATCAACTTTGCCTGTCCGGTCTGGTCAACTTTGAATATCATTCCTTTATTCCCTGTCAAATAAAATATTCCAAGCCATGAAATTGAGCTACTGCACTGCTTTTGAGAACATTGCGCCATCAGAGAGGGTTGAAGCAGTGCGAGAGGTGCCAACGTTTGTTTACGTCCTGAGCTTTGTTGCACTGAAGTGAAAGGTACACTTGGAATTTTACCACTAAATTGCTTGTTACATTTTTCTGGAGTTATTGAGGGTTTTTTGGATTGATCTGTCATAATCCGCAAGTCTTTGGAATCATTTCAAGCCTAATAGTGTTACGTTGTTACTGTTCAGATTTTGAGAAAATTAACTTTATTTCAGGTCAGGCAGCTGCCACTAATGAGAAGTGGTATTTCAGTAATGACAACCAGCTGGATAACATTACTGACATTAGTTTAAGTGGACAGAGCAAAATAATGTTGGGTTACAATATATTAAGTTCAAGCGACATTCAAAAACCATTCTAGTTAGCACATAGGTATGCTGCCATATTTTTGCTGCCATTCACTTGAATTGACTGGTACGTTAGCTTGTTAGTTCGATTGATGGACATACTATAATGGAGGGTTGGTTGTGATGTAGACTAGTTTACTTTGCCTCATGCTAATTTAAGATGGCCAATGAGTATAAATAGTAAGCCTACACTTTTGTTCATCAATGAAATATAGTAGCCTGTTTATGTTATCCCCTCAACCCACCCACCACACACAGAGGTGGTACCGTATTGTCATGGAAAACCTAGCAAACCGAGTAGAGTAGAGTAAAGTAGAGTAGAGCCAAGTAATGTCAAGTTGGTACCATGTAATGGAAAAGCGTCATAAATAAAGTTTTACAAAGTGGTGTTTTTCTCACCATACCTAATTGCCGTCTGTGTTGAAGTGAGAAAGAGCATGTCTGCTTGCAGATGGCTGTAAGCCTCTTCTTTATACACCTCCACTCAACGTTTTTTTGTTTTTTTTGTTTTTCTTCTTTTTCTTCTTCTCTCGACTTCCTCTGCTCTGTGCTCTGACCATACAGTGCCTGCATTCATCTCTACATTGTTGTGTGTCTTTGCAGTTGCACACTATAGGTGAAGGAGTTCACGCTAGAACAGATGAACACCTACACAGCCCTTTCTCTTTCTTGGCCAGCTGGCCTTTCTCTCTCTCTCTCTCTCTCTCTCTCTATCTCTCTCTCTCTGCATCTATCTCTCACTACCATGGTTGAGGTCAGGCGTAGCAGTCTCCATAATAACAGTGGCCGTCGGTGTTATGAGCGATTTTGGCAAAGATGCCTTGTTGAGACCGCAGGCCATTCTAAGTGTGGTGGTGGACAGCTATTTTAAAGCTCGTCCATATGTTTGACACAAGTAGAGCATCCTTGAGACACGGGGGCAACCCTCAAACAAAAATGGATACAGCATGCTGGTTATTAAACCATAACAACATTGGAACAGTGTTCAATTAGCTAAATCCTTTACGGTAAATATAACAATCCAATGTAGAGGTTTACTCTGTGTGTATGGTGTGTGTGTGTGTGTGTGTGTGTGTGTGTGTGTGAATATATGTATGTGCTTGCCTGTGTCTGTCTGTCCCCTGTATATGTGTTCTGTGAACTATATGCTTATCAGTGTATGAAGTGACACATCTCACTACTGATTGCCTTCCCAGACCCTCTCAGTTACAAGTAGGAATGTTCCAGCAATGACAGTAACTGTCATCACTGTCACCACACTCACCTCCACAATGACAACAAAAAAGTGTTTGACAAATGTTTGTTGGTAAACATGTGATACAAGTGACTACTGTCACTATCTTGTTGCTCTATCTGTGTGCCTTTACACACTTGCCCCTCTACCTCTCTCTCTTTCTTCCCTCTCTCAGTTTCCCTCTCTCTCTCTCTCTCTTTGGCATAGCCTTAAAAAGACAGAAATTGAAGGGAGTTGATTTGTCTTTGATCCCCGTGCTTGTTGTCAAAGCGCTTGGGATTGAAGAGACTGTTGGCTACAATTGACTGCGACAATTAGGAGATGATCAGAACCTTAGAGTGGAGCACTTACAGGGTAATTTACATGTCAGTTTGTCGAATTAAAAAAGGGGGCAGGAAAAAAAGATATTCAGCTCAGATTTTTTTTATTTCTCTGTGCCTTGTAAACTGCAATTTGTCCTCTCCTAAGAAAATGCTGGCAGAGGAGCCTGGATGCCCATTACCATTTGAAAAGAAGCAATCATGGAGCCACTGCTGAGCCCATTGTCCACTGAAAAATGCTGATTCGCGCTGTGCTGAGTAAAACGAAACCTTGCGTAGAGGTAACTCCCCTACTAGGGGTCTGTCTCTCGTTTTCTCACTTTCACTCTCTCACTCTCTTCCTCACTCTCTCTAAATTGTACTTTCTCTCCTTCACTTCCCCTCTCTCTCTCTCTCCCGTCTCCCTTACCCTCTGTGTTGGAGCAGAGGTTTCCTCTCTCCACCTCCACCCCCACCCATCATCTCTTTCTCTCTCCCTCTCTCTGTCTGGAGTTTACAGTGGGGTTCTGTAGCTGGGGGCCGGCGGTGAACTCCAAGCCACACCGTCCCACCACCACACAGGGCAGCGGAGGGGAGGGAAAGGGAAGAGAGAAGGAAGAGAGAGAGGGGAGAATGGAGTGGAATGGAGGAAGGAGGTCTATAAGCTAACAGCAGGTTGATAGGATAATACCAGTCATCTGCTACCCCTCTACCATGGCCATTGTGCCTCCCACGCCAGGGTATCTTTTGCCCTCAACCTCTCTTCACCAGCCCAACTCCCTCACCATCATCACTCTATTGCTGTTATTTTATTTTTATCCCTGTTATTTATATATATATATATATATATATATATATATATATATATATATATATATATATATAAGGAGGTCTATAAGCTAACAGCAGGTTGATAGGATATACCAGTATATATATATATATATATATATATATATATATATATATATATATATATATATATATCTCTGCTACCCCTCTACCATGGCCATGGCCTCCCACGCAGGGTATCTTTTGCCCTCAACCTCTCTTCACCAGCCCAACTCCCTCACCATCATCACTCTATTGCTGTTATTTTATTTTTATCCCTAATTTATATATATATATATATATATATATATATATATATATATATATATATATATATATATATATATATATATATATATCAAACTGGGCATGCTGGCTCAATGGCTGTTTGTTTGGATGTTGGACAGACTCACTCTCTCTCTCTCTCTCTCTCTCTCTCTCTCTCTCAGGCCAGTGCTGGACCCGTCTGCCCAGACAATCAACACTGGCAGCCTAGAGGTACGGGGGGAGGGTGTGTGTGTGTGTGTGTGTTCTCTATCCTTTTTTCATGTGTCTGGCTAACAGGGCTGCTCCCCACCTGCCCCCCCCCTCTTCCCTCCTCCCCAAAGCACAAATCACTGCCTCTCTCCTCTCTTACTGTAAATGAACTAATCCAGCTTTTCCTGTCAACATAAACATATCCCTAATCTAAATCAGTGTAATGCGTGAGTAAAGGGAGAGAGACGGAATGAGTACAAGACGCTATCGACTAATCCAGGGAAATTAACATTGATTAATCTCGTGGCCTGAAAATAAAACCACCCTGTAACGCACAGGCAGACAGAGAGTAGGTTAGACCGGTGTGTGTGTGTGTGTAGGGTTAGGGGTGGGTGTGAGCGGTTCGGGGGGAGAGGGTGGGTGGAGATTTTCACCCAAATGATGCTGTGTCCAGACAGTCCTGGGGCTGTCTGATTCACTATGATTACACCGTGATAAAAAGATTGTATCAGTACACACATTATATTTAGTGCAATTAGCATAGTACCTAAGGCACATGCAAGGTTAGAAAAAGGTGTTTAGGTGCTTGCTGTCCTGAAGCAATACTACTCCTCTCTCCACACACGCACGCACTCACACACGTACACACACACACACTCACTGCCTGTGTTCTGCAGCGTGCTTCATACATTCTATCACTGGAATTTGGTTTGTACCATTTAAATACAAACAGACACTTTTGAGCATGTTGTTGACACCCCTCAAGCTCTCCAGAGGCTTCAGTCTGTATTGCAAGACAGTTTTTTTCTCTCCCCTTCTCTCTCTTTCACTCTGTTTTTTTTTTTCTTCTGTCTTCCCCCCTCAGAGGCGAAGGTGAAAAACGTGAAAAAAAACAAAGTGCAAAAAAGCACTGGGGGACAGATAAACGGAGATATTAAGGGCAAGTGGAGTAATGAGTGTGTGTGTGTGTGTGTGTGATTTTTTTTTCTACTGGGAGAGAGCCTGACAGTAAATCTGAATTTAGTGACAAAGACCTCAGCCACAGAAGGAGGTGTGCCTCTCCCAGGTAATGGCTAAGTGACAAGCAGATGAGCCGTCATTTCCACTGATTGAAGTGTTCTGTTGCAGCCACTCACAGTTAACACTGACTTCCTCATCCCACCCCTCTGTCACCCAGGCTTCCTACGCAGCCCCCGTGCACTGCCATGACACACGCAATTTTATCTATTTCCTTTTTTGGTCTGCCCAAATATCATCATGAAATTATTGTATTTGAGTGCATAATCGCTTCACATGAAATATGATGCTGTGGAACACCTTTTTTTCCCCACGCACATCACTTTGAACAATAAAAAGACTGAAATAAATGGCATAAGTTTGTTTCTTTACTTGTTTGTTTAGTTATTTTTGCAGATTTAAAGCAAATAAGTACAAACCTACATTTCAGGTGGATTATAGCGTGCAATGTCATAATTTTTTTTGTGCTTTGTTTATACGGACTGTTCATGCATGCATACTGCATATGTGATCACATATTCACGTAATGTATGTAGGGTTTATCATATTTTTTGCATAACCATTATACTATTGCCCCATTTGTCAGCTTGCTCCAGCCGTAAGCATGTCTCACTGCAGCCGAATTCCTCGAAGTTCACAGTGGGGTTATTGGTTCAGATGTCGCTGTGTCCTCTGTGTCAACTTACCCCTCTTCTTTAATAATTGGCCTAAAATGTTTCTCCCACCGTGTGCAAACATATTGGATGATCACCCCCCCCACACACACTCACACACTTCCTGGCCTTCTAACCCCCCATCCCCCGCCGCCCCAAAATCTCACTATCACCTCTGCTGTCATAGTAGGAAGGGTTGGGGATCACCCGGCAGGAACACAGGCTGGAGAGAGGAGAATCTGTCACTCAACATGCTTGAGCTCACCATTGTTTCCTTTCCTCTGACCTCTGGGGTATCCTCAACGGTGTGTAAGAGAAACCATGTTAGAATGTGTGTGTGTGTGGAGGGGAAGGCGTACACAAGTCTTCACAAAAATGCACATATACAGACAGACACACACACACACACATATTAAGAGTCTGCTAACATGCTGGGCCAAGTGCAGAGTGAATGTGATATTGACCCTTTCAAACCAGACGGAGGTCAGAGTGCCTGAAGTGGAGTAATTTTTGTACACAGGGTTGAGTCTACTGCCACACCTACCTGAGGGGGTGTGTATATGGGGTGTGTGAAAGAGAGGAAGCAGACTTAGTTTTTCACTTTTCACTTCTTTAAGACAATTTTTTAATGCTCAAACAGCTTTTTAGAGTATTTGTGTACATGTGGGATGTGAGGGAGAGACTGAGAGTATGAATTGGTTTTCCATTCAACAATTTGTTTTTGTAAAAATGCGTATGCTTGATGTGAAACGTTTCCCTCTCTCAAAGAATAAATAATCATGTAACCAATGGATCTGCACAAATTTTATTGCACACAAATCAATGATTAAAAAGCACATTTCAACAAACCAATGATACAAAAGCACATTTGAGAAAGTAGAATGTAATGAATTTGATAAATGAATATGTAAACCAATTAATAACGACATAAGACTGAAGGAACTTTTGAACATTTCCAGAGAGTGTTCTGGAACTTTTTGAAATGCACAAACTTACATGCACCTTAGCAGTCGAGCGGGAGAGAGAGAGAGAGAGAGAGATGAATGTTTTCATCCCCAAAATGCTCTAATCAACTTATTTGGCTTTTGTTCCTCTCTTCCCCCTCATTACCGAATTGTTTATCAATAGGTGCACCAAGTGTCAGGAGTTTTTCCCATCAAAGCAGGTTTGACAAAAGAGCCTGGGCGCATGGGAAAAGGCATCTAGGTGAAACTAATGCCGTAGAGGTTTGATTCATCAGGGCCTCATTGTTAGCAGGGACGTCTGATTGTGAAGGCCCAGTCAAGCAAGAGAGTACAGCATAATCAGAGGGATTTATACTTTGCCGGGGTTCAGGAAAATCAATGCAAACCATTTCTTTTGCCTCCTTTTTTTTAGGTCGTGCAAAAAATGGGGTCCGCCCCCCAATCCCTCGACATCCCCCCACTAAAACCCATACACACACACACACATGCACACACACACACACACCACCTCAACAGTGCTAACCTCCCCACTCTACCCTGAAACACCCTTAAACTTCACACAGCCACAAACACATACGCTTTTAAGCATCTAACACACATGCACACATGATTTTAAAAGTCATTTTTTACACACACACACATAGACACACACAATTGGAAATTTACACACACACATTTTAACACACAGTAACCCTGGTAAAGCATTTCTAACCTGGACCCTATACCAAATAAGGCCAGTGCATACAGGGTGTGTGTGTGTGAGTGTGGGTTGGGGGGGGGGGGGTTGCTCCTGTCAGGTGATGGCAGATATTGAGGGATTACAGGCATATGGTGTGGCCTATCATACCTTCTGACTTAAGATAACAAAGACCCGCTTTGTGTGCTGCTGGGCTCACTCACTCCCCTGATCTCCCCCACTACCTCCATCTCCACCTCCACCTCTGCCTCCCTGCCTGCACTGCCAGTGCAGACAACAGTTAGAATTTTTTTTTATTTGTTTGTTTGTTTATTTATTTATGTATGTATGTATGAGGAGGGTTAGCAAAGGTGAAGCTAAGGACAGAAGATTGGGTAGAGGAGTGATCAAACAAACATCTACTGGACTATGTGTGTGTGTGTGTGCACGTCTGTTTGTGTGTGTAACAGAGAGAGAGAGAGAGAGTGAGAGAGAGAGAGATGGAGGAATGGGCTAAAGGAAAGACGAGGAAAGAAGCTCCCATGTAGCCAGCATTAAAAAAAAGAGGGATGAGAACACATGCCCCAGCGTTTGCCATAGATTCCTCTAAGCAGGGACACACACACACACACACACCCGCACCCCAAACCCCCTGCAACTGTCGCTGCCCTCCCCTGTCGTGCTCACTACCCAACAACCACCCACCCTCCTCCAAACACGCACACACACACACACATACTTCCCTACTATTCTCTCCCCAATTCCCCCTCCTACATCCCATCCCATGCCCCTCCCCTTCTCAGTTTGTACCTTGCAAATGAGAGTCCGTCTTATTGAGAAGCAGATGTAGAGCTCCTGCAGAAAGAGCTGTAAGCTGTTGTACCCTAAGCCTAATGGGAAGTTTTATATGCAAGGGGGTCTTGAACTGATTAGTATAATTCCTGCTTTAGTACAGCTGTCCCTACAGATTAAGGTAAACCAAATGTTGCAATCAGAGATTAGCGTACCTTGCTAGTTATTATTACCATCCTCTGTATGGATGTGTGTGTGTGTCCCAGATGAGATGCCGTAGTCACTAAGCAGAGAGTCAGCAGGGAGAAACGATGGTGGATTTTGAAGGATATATTTAAATATATTTTTTAATATTTTTATTTCATTTTTTTCCCCAGCATATTTAAAAAAATGACTCAGAAACTTGAACTCATGCACCTGTTGGGGAATCAGGGAGCATGTGTGTGTGTGTGTGTGTCAGATCCTGCAGGATTCCTGAGGGAGGGGGTGGGGGTTGGATGTGTTGTGTGCAGAGGAACACTGCCTCAGGGAGAAAGGGAAAGCAGGGGAAAGAGAGAGAAAGAAAGAGAGAGAGAGAGAGTGTGTGTGTAATAGTGAAGTGTGTGTTTGTACCTGTGCACCTGTTCTGATCAGTCATGCTGAGAGAGACACAGCCAGAGCTGCCAGGTGGTTTAATGCCCACACATCCTGCCTGCTGGACAGTTAATACACACAGACCAGTGCACACACACACACACACACACACTTGGGCCCTTGTGGCGTGTAATCTCATTTCTCATACACATAAAGTTCTGGCTAGGTGAAACAAACAACAGTGTAAACAGAGGCCTTAGTGTTTCTGTTTTTTTCATTCACACACATAGAGAGAGAGAGAGAGAGAGAGAGAGAGAGAGAGAATGTTGCACATCTCTACAAGTAAGAAAATTCCAACAAATCAAAAATAGACACTCACACAGACAGAGAGGCACATGTGCATAAACTCATACACACACACACACACACACACACACACACACACACACGCACACACTGACAGGGGGATGTCCCAGATGTACAAAAAGGTAGTAGTGTGACATAAAAACCCTCATTTATGAGCTGAGACAGAGAGACGTTGTGTTGTGTCCCATGTAACCGTGCTATCAAGTGTAAGTGTAGTTGCATAGCTGTGCTGGTATGATTCCTCTCACATGGGCCTTAAGTCACCAGTACATCAACACACAGCATCTGTGTGGGGACCTTTCAGAGGATTCCAAATGCAGTGTTGTCAAACAGATCACTCTTTCTGTTTCTCTTCTTTTAGAAGGGAACCTTTATTCCCTCTCTCTTCAATCCCCCCCACCCTCTCTTTCTCTCTCTTTCTCTCTCTGCTGTTAATCTTCTCTGTCTCTGTCATTTCCTTCCAATCATTTACTTCACTTTCATTCTCTCTGCCTAACAAACACACACCTGCACAAATAGACGTACTATACACACACTTCCTCCAAAACACATTTCTCTCTTATTCTTCTCCTACTCTCTCTCTCTCTCTCTCTCTCTCTCTCTCTCTCTCTCACACACACACACACACACACACAGTTGCACACTCTGTGTGTCTATGGCCTTTGTAAAGATGGGTCAGTTGCTAATCCTGGCTCCTAATGCAGGATATCAAGGTCAGTGCTGTGAGGGGGGGATCATTGAAGAAGCTGAACCCAAATAGAGACATAATTAAAAAAGCCCAAATCTCTGACTCTGACCTCACAAGAGTTCCCTCAAAAAGTTATCTAGCTCACAATCACTCCCCACCTACACACACACACAAACACACACACACATACAAAAACACATACATACATGAAAACATACATAGCAGGTGTGGTGGGGCAGTGGTTGCTCTACAGACAATTGGCAATCCTTGTTCAGTGTCTGAGCCCCACATTGCGAGTCTAAGTTCCTTTGGGTAAAAGCATCTGCTAAATACCAGTCAACTTTAGTCTTACATACAGACATACACACATACATGTACATAAAGTCTTCTATCTGTCTTTTCAGTGAAAAGTGACAATAACTGACTCATCTCATCATTGTTCTCTACCAACATGGACAATGCATGTGCAGCCATAAAACTTGTTAGGAGAAAAACATCTGTTATTTTACTTTACAGAATCAAAATATTACTGTATCAGTCATCTCAGTGTTGTGCATTGTTTTACTTCCATTTTAGTCCTTTATCACTTACACTATACCTTCTTGTTCTAAGAAATGCACTTCTGTCCAACAGTCAGAACAAGATGCTAGGTTAGCTCAGGAACGACTCCCATTACAATGCATGCCGTTGCAAGCATTAACTGAGAACTGAAATCAGATGCCTGTAAATAAATGCTTTCTCTTTTCCATCCATCAGCCGAGATCTGTTCACGATGTGCAGAGCCAGTGATGTGGCCTACCTCGCCTGCGAAGCACTCGCATGTGCCGAGACACGACGTTGAAGCTCACCGTTTGCACCACTGCACCGCAGCTCATTGCATTAAGGTTACATGCTGGAGGTAAGCGAAGATCCCACGCATAATGCATGTCTGTCTTTTGTGTGTGTGTGTGCGTGTGTTTTCACGGTGCTCTTGCTTACATCTGACTCAATGCCGTGGAAAAATATTGTGCAAACTCGTTGTTTAGGTAAGGGCCCGTGCTGTGTAACGCTTCAGACACCGCACCCATGTCCACTTCCATGCCTCTCATACCTATTAGGCAAACAGGACAGTTTCCAACAATCACAATGATGGGTTCTGCGCTCTGATAGACTAATGATGGGATTTGTCAGAAAGCAGTGGTCACACTACTGTTGTCTTCAACCAAAGCTTAGAACTAATGCTAGATTGGCATGGCATCTTTTTAACAGGCACTGGTCATGCATATTTTTCACCTGGAAGATACTGAAGAAATCTTTCACAACATTTTTTTGTCATTCCATGCATTTGTGTATAATCTGTAGCACAGTAAAAAAAAGGTTTATTAAACAATATATTCATAAATTAATTATAATTCTGACTAATTATAAGTAATGTTTAAAGGATATCATTACTCTTTGCAAGACATTTCTTGCTAATTAATTCCCTGTAGAGTTGGTGATTGTGTATATAGTCATGCTTTATTACCAATACATTATTAAATCATAACTATTGTTCCATTTATATTTGGTTCCATGCACTTATTTTCACTTAAAAGCCTAATATTTTTTATTACAAATGTATGCTTTTTAACAATATATATATATATATGTTTTAATATATAATCAAAATATCTTAATAATATTAAAAATATTATAATAAAACAATATATTAACTAAGGTGTATATATTGATTTTGCCAATTTTTTTCAGCTATGAGGTTAAAGGAGAAATCTGTTTGTTCAAGGTCACTGAATGTCGACTGTAGGAAAAAGAAATGAAACTGAACGTTTCTGTGCCCCATTCACTTAGTGTTAGTTGCCTGTTCACTATTTGGTGTATGTTGTATCTAATTTTCTCGTTCTTTTTCCTACTGACAGTACTTGGTGACTTTGAACAACAGAGCTATGGATTGATTCACACCGTATTTTCCGTTTAATACACGGAGGAGGCGTTAATTTTTTTTTAAATCCACAATCTGATTCTGACTAATTATAAGTAATGTTTAAAGGATATCATTACTCCTTGCAATACATTTCTTGCTAATTAATTCCCTGTAGAGTTGGTGATTGTGTATATAGTCATGCTTTATTACAAATACATTATTAAATCATAACTATTGTTCCATTTATATTTGGTTCCATGCACTTATTTTCACTTAAAGGCCTAATATTTTTAATTACATGCTTTTAAATGCATGCTTTTTAACAGTATATTGTTTGACACCTAACACCTAACAGAATTGTGAGTAGCTCACAAAGGTTATACATAATGCATTATGACTACATCTCCCTCCATGCCGACCATCCAAAGGCTTTACTGTGCAACATCTACTGTATACTGTAGACAGTATAGACATTTGTGTTTGTGACAGTGACAGTGTAGACATTTGTGTTTCTTTGTACTCGCCACAAATCCTGATGATCATATGGATTCACATACACACACACACACAAAGACGGGGGAGAAGGAGTGAAGGGAAGAGAGAGAGAGAGAGAAAGAAAGAGAGAGACAACAGGGAACAAGCCCCTGAAGAACCTTCACAACATAATCAAACAGGGACATGCAGTGCGGCGTGGAGCCTCTGTCAGCCCGACAGTTGGGATGGGTTGCTGCCAAGTCGTGGCTAAATTTACACGCAGGTCAGTCTGGCAGTTCTTCCCCATTGTCAGACTGGCTTCAGGTTTTCTGATAAAAAGAGGTCTGCTCCTTCAAAGTCTACTGACAGCCTTGACAGTGAGAGGGGGCATGGACTCAGGCCTTCCTGGATCACGTTTGTGTGTTTGTGTCTGTGTGTGTGTGTGTGTGTGTGTGTATGTGTATAATGTTACAGTATGTGAGCAAGCATAGTTGAATGTGCCTTAAGCATGTGTGTTATCTTGCTCTCTCTCTCTCTCTGTGTGTGTGTGTGTGTATGAGAACTATCTATGGTTGACCAACGAAAAGCAATGACAATGGGAGTGTCCATTCTACTGTAATATGCATGGACATGTACATTAGTTGTATGCATATGTGTGTGTGTGTGTGTATGTGTGTGTGTGTGTGTTTGTCTGTCTGTCTGTGTGTGTGTGTGTGTTTGTCTGCATGTATCTATGCATTTGTATTTATGTGCATGTGTCTGTCTGTGTGTGTGTCCAGAGAGACAGGGTGGGGGGAAATAGCTTTGGCATGGTGACCTGCCAGAGGTTGATAGGCACAGTCAGGCAGTGGGTCGGCAGCATGGGGGGACGGGCCTTGTCACAGGGTCCCCAGCCACACAGCCAGAGTGACGGTGGCTGTCCGCCTCTTTCCTGTTGGGATGCGGTGCGCACGGAGCCTTGATGAACTCAGCACAATGTTGAATAGGAGTGTTTTGGCAACCGAGACGGTGGGAACCAAAGCTGTAGGTCAGAGATAACGGCCCCATCGGTCTCTGCTAGCCTGCTAGCGAGCGCTCGTCCCCTCCGTCCCCCTCTGTGTACAAAGAACACAAGACCTCAACCATTAGACCACAATTGTAAGTCCACTCTTGACTACCTGTCTGTCTGACTTTCAAAAAAATCCATTTTCTAATCAAATCTTATAAGCTCTACAGGATTTCATCTAAAATACATTTATACATTATAAAAATGGTTATTGCGTATTTACAATATTTTTGATGATAATGAATGATAAAAAAGATATCCAAAATTCCCTCTGTGCAAAATATTGTATTTGTATGTCAATAAAATGCAACAATAATTTTAAACCTGATTTTATTCAGTATTCAGATCTCCATTTTGAACATGCATTTAACACATTTGCAGCATATTTCAGATAATATGTAATATGCACATTTGTAGTTTGTATATGATTTTTAGAAAATGTGATACAAACAAAACATTGTCTTTATTGAAGTAAACAACTGGGCAAATGTCACAGCAAAGTCCACTGGTTAAAAATGTATCATGTTCACCTGTAGTGTCTTATTAATAGAAAAATATCGAAAATATCAAATTGGAGGGAGTTATATAAGAAAATATTTTTTAATATATTCAGAGTAAGGTATAAGTTCAACCACTTAATTTGAGAACTAGAAGAGCACTCATCAATACAGGGTCACTGATCCAAGACAAATTCCAGATAGTAATTCCCACGTTGTCCGAAGATGTCATCCAAATCCGTGTAGCACTTTTCAAGTTATCTTGCTCACAGACAGATAAACAGACAAACAAACAGACTGACAGACAAACACAGACGAAAACATAACCTCCTTTTTCGGAGGTAATTACACAAATGCATAGGCCTCCCTTACTATTTCAGCTGTTGCCTAGGAAATGTGTGGAGTCCCTTTTAAGGTGCCTCTGTGTCTCCACAGAAGACTAGATCAGGAAGAGTGGGTTAGACTTGTGGAGGAAACCATAAGGTAATGTCTGATTTGTCAGGCTGTTTTTCTTTTGTTCCCCGCCCCCCCGCCCCCTCTCCACTGGATAGCTGAGAGGATATGACTACCCACCAGCAACACGCAAACCTGTCACCTGCACTGAGCTCTGTGCCTCTTGCTTTTCCTCTTGAGCAAGCCTTTGGCTGTGTGTGTGTGTGCCTGTGTGTGTGCGTATGTGTGTGCACATGTGTGTGTGTTTGTGTGTGTAGAGGGAAGGGGGGACAGCTCGTGTGGACTGTTGCTTAGGAAGGAAGCCAGCGCAAAGGTATGATAGTAAGACAAAGGGCCTCTATCAATTATGAACACAGCAACAAGGTGAGACAACAAGTTAAGCAAGCCAGGGTCCCTCTGGATCCTATGCCTCTGTCTTGTCATGTCCAGGCCTCTGACTGCTTTGATTTGATTACCTCAAACACATTGTTTACACCTGTCCAACACCAGCAGGACCAAATCCCACTCTTCAGCTTGGCTTGAAAAGCGGAAAGAAACTGCCATTTACTGCATCATCCACACCTTTGAAATACAGGAACTTCCACATCATGGAGACGTGGCCGCATGTTGGATGATAACCCCCCCCCCCCCATTTCCTGCTAGACTTGGTTCACACACACAAAGGGCATAGGCACACAAAGCATTTCACTGACAAAAAAAGTAATCTTCTGATGCTACTTTCCCAGTGGTATTACTTGTAACCCATATTTGGTAAGATAGTGTGTTTTGCTTTTGCATCTTTTTTCCCTCACCAATCGTCTCATGTCAGAGGTATCAAAATGGCAGATTTTTTTTCTTCTCCTTTTTTATTCTGCCTTTGCCATCATTCTGACACAGGTCTCAGTGGCAGTGACAACAGCAAATAAAACAGGATAAGAGCTTGATCTTCCTGTGGAGAGAGGGGAGCTTCCTGCCAGCCGCAAGGGGGGAAAAAAGGCAGAATTAAATCAGAAGGATTAACAGTACCTGTAAAGGCCTGTCAGGTAGATTTACGAGGCCCGCTGATAAGCTCCCCTGCTGGGTTAAATGCTTCTGGTATCCTGTGGCTGCTGGCCAGTCAAAGGCAAAGCCTCGGCGACCAACGCTGCACCGTCAGGCCTGACAACGTTTCCCCTCGCTGCCTGCATCAGAGCAGCACATTTAATATCAGCCCCGGCTGGGTCTCTCGCCTCGGTGTGGCTTGGCACAGCACGGCATGCACGGGCACAGCTCAACTCGTACGGATGAAGACTTCCTGTTTGCATTGAGCCACTCGGCTAAGGTGGTGGTGTGTGTGTGTGTGTGTGTGTGTGTGGGGGGGGGGGGGGGTGCTGTGTGAAGCTGTGGATTGGAGGGTGGGTGAAGACAGCTGCCTTGATCCAGGGGAAAAGACTCCAACTCCTGGCAAAGAAAAAAAAACAAAACGAAAAGAACCAGGACTGACCGAAAATCCACCGCAGGGCTGAGACTTACCCCTGGGAGCACTAAGAGGAGGTGAAAATATGGAGTCAGCCGAGGTAAACGTCATTTCAACGTGAAGGGTACTTTTTCTTTCAATTCTAAATGTATTGGAAAAGAAAGGCAAGTCGAAATTGAAATACGACACAAGTGTCAGAGTGTCTACATAGGTATGTGTTTCTGCGTGTGTGTTTCTGTGTGTGTGTGGATATACCAGTCACTGTTGATTTACATCTGTTTTTGACACTCTCCACAGGCATCTGATGAGGACATCTAATGTCTCATATGTGCTCACTAAATTTAGAGAAAAATTACATTCCCCTTCCCTTACAGCCAAAAACGGCACTTGAGAAAATATTAGTCACATTAGTGCTTTCTCCTCGTTTTTTTTGACCATTGCTATAAGGGCGGTGAACATTTTAAAGCTTTGTTGCCTGTGAAATACAGTGGTAATTAGGGAGTGGTTACATTTTTATGATATGATAATGAGGTAATAAGGGCGGTTGGCGTGGAAACAGCAAAAAACGACGCACGGAGTCCTGGCTGTTCACTTGTTCAACCATGCATCGTCTCATAGATTTAACGTGACAGGAGAGCCGTGGAAGCAACAGGATAGAAGATTAACAAAAAAAAGTGCCTAAACGCTTCTTTTGTGTGAGCGAGAAGCAAAAGCAGGAGAGAGACACAAGGGGGCCGGTCACTGACAGCCAGGGTGGAGGCCTGCAGGTCACGGCCACGTGAACCCCAATGTCACCGCACATAACGTTCGCATAGGCACCACCACCCCCAACACACACACACAAGCTTTCACTTCTCTCCACCTCGCAAGGCCATTCAAGGTGGACTACAGGATTAAGTCCACACTGCGAGAGACTGTGTCCCACAACCGACATCTCTGCAAAATGGCTCTTTGAGCCTCCTTTCGCCAAAGTGTCTCTATTCTTTTCCTTGTCGCTGTATCAAGAGTCAGCGTATGATCTACTGCTGACCATTTCTTACTGGTTCTCATGTCTGGAATATTAAAAAAAGAGAAAACCGTGGGATTGTAAGAGGAGAAAAAGAACATAGATCTCAGCAGTCATATGAGCACCTTTTTCATCAAAGTGTTCAAACAATGTCCACATATGCAGGGAGAGAGCTCTCACACTCGCTACCTCTCCCCACAAGAGAAACATAGAATGAAAGAAAGAAAGAAAAAAAGACAGAAAGAAAGAGTGAGGGTGGGGGGTTGGGTTGGGGCTCAAGGCTGTTTTGATGGAAAGCATGCCAAAGGGCGGAACCTAATTACATCACTGGCACAGAGATTTCTGAGCAACCCTGGTGAGTTATAGTCACACACACACACACACACACACATACACATACACACACTCACTCGTTCTGCACTCAGGCCTCAGCACTCCTTAACTGCGAACACCACACTGGACCTCTCTCCAGTTAGGATTTCCCCCAACAGAACATCTATAACTGTCCGCTATGTGGGGGCGGTTTGGGCTCAGAATGGGATGAGTTGGGGGAGGCTAGAGAGAGAGAGAGGGAGAGATATGCCCTGGGAACATTTACCAGAGAGCCAGGTATGCAGCTTTATCTAGTACAGCACAGCCTGAAGTGAACTCTGGCTACAAGCAAGGTCACGCCTCCACCCCCCTCCAAGGTCTTTCATCCCATCTTTCCTTCCTCTCTTTACTTTCTCTTTCTTTCTGTTTTTATTGATATCCACTTTTCCCACCTAATGTTGCTGTTGCTGCTGCAGCCTGAACACCAGGTTATATTGTATGAAATGTCAACTATGATTCCAATCCAGCATAAGCGATCAAAGAAAAGAAAAGAATAGAAGAAGGAGGAGTGACAGAGAAACATGCGTGAAAGAAAATGTGAGAGAAAGAAAGAGAGAGGGCAGTTCAGAAAGGGAGAATTATCTCACAAAGAGTGAGCTGTCAGCTGTCGTCAGTCGCGGGTGATCTTAACTAGTCCTTCACGGCCACTCAGGAGAGCCTGTTCAGCCGATAAGTTGGTTTGAAGGAGCAGAGTCGTGTTTCCTTTGGTGTGGTGCACCTCTGTGCTCCTTCCCCCACTAAAACCATATTTTCCCATCGAACCCTCTGACTTACGACTTGATGAAAAGCCATTAATGCACAGTGCGTAGGGGCAGAGAGACTTCTTCTTATTTTAGGCATTGAAGGCTAGAACACCTCTACCCCCAACCACCAATCATCCCTCCCCTCTCCCCCCCCAAAACACACACACACACACACACACTCACGTTCTGACTCACTGTAATTGAAAACATCAGTTTGCAACATTTACAAGGCCTCCATAAAACGTGGTCCCCTGAGTGGCATTAAGTCACGGCACCTCTGTGTATCCACCGTGTATATCATCACTCCCCTCTCCACAGAGGCCTGAACGGGAGAGTGATTCGCAATTGTTTTGCCGTTTAGACCCACTTTTCTTCACACTTTTATTTATGCGCGACGAAGCACGCGGCCCAGCGAGTCAAGTGAACTTGTGAGCGACTGGACAGAACAAGCGGGAGAAACCGAGTCCACATAAAAACGTGAGCGTCGACAGCGAGGGGGTAAGGTTTTTGCGAAAGCTGGAAAATAGTGGTTCAAACGGCCTCCGCCGCACACATTCAGGCCAGGTCTCCAGTGAGCATGCTCTCACCCGCGGAAGGTTAGGTAATACCATGATATCATGGCTGCGAGCCGCAGGTGGGGAATTCTGCAGGACTTGTATTACAAAGTCGTTTTGCATCAGGTGGAAGGCTTTTAACCAAATACAGCCAAACTTGCCAAAGAAAACCTCAAGACACCAAGAGATCGCACCTGAGGGGAAAAGCAGTGGAAAAGCATTTCTTGGTTTCTGCAAAAAATTCTACCTGGAGTAATAGCAACGTTTTGTCATTTTTCAGTCACAACCTTGGAGCGTTGTGCTGTTTAAAGGCGCATGACTTGAGGGGAATTGGGAGTTCAAGGGTGGTGGGGAAAATTAGCCTCTTTGACCAAACTGTTGTAGTGAATCTACGTTAGTATGAAATACGCTGTTTATGTTGATGAAGCAAAGCAAGGCTGATTACAGACCTGAAGCCAAGGAATTGTTAGTGAGTTTTGTTGATTGACGTTATATGTGATAGTGTATGTGTGTGAGCAATTGTATGTTTGTTTGTGTGTCTGTAAGGTTTGTGTGTGGCGGTAAGATTCCTGTCTGCCAGGTTGCTGACACGACAAATTAAAAGGGAACCAAGCTGGGCCCTGAGCTTTGTACTTCCCCAAAGCGGGGTAAGAAGGAAAACAACGCTTGCAGAAAATAACTACGTCGGCCATAAAGTAGATCAACCCTCACCTCCCACCTTGGCCCAGTGTGTTGTAATAGATAATGTTTACATATGTTCCCAGCTGCTCGGAAAGACTGTGTGTATGTGTGTGTGTGTGTGTGTGTACGTACGTGTGCATGTGTGTCTGTGAAAGGTAATGTTTTCAGGCCGTGACCAAATCTATTTTGTTTGGACAGAGTGCTGCTTTCTGGATTTAACACAGACTGTAGGTTGATAGGTAGGCTTTATTATTGCTAGTTTTTCTCACAATACCCTTTTTTATTCTTTTCCTGAAGATGTTGGTATTATGAATAGTTGGCCAATACCGTAAGGGAGACCATGTCAAATGGACTTATTCCCATGATGCATCAGTGCAAGGCCAACTGGAAAGGTTGAGTAAGAACTCAAACTTTACAAAAACCATACTCATACCTTAGCATGCTTCCTGAAAAGCTGGTCTCACTTCACAGTATGCTTCAATCTTGCTCGAGATCAAAACAAAAAGTAACAAAAAGACAATAAGTGGTTATGCAAGACATATGAGAACCTACAGTTAGAACTCTTAACCTGGAATACAATGTATATAACTTATATACAACTTTCTTTTTTTCGCTGGAGTAATCTGAAACTGTTCTAGTGACAGATGTCTTTGGGTGCTAACCAGCTCTTTTGGAAGTCAAATCAAGCGGATGGTTTCAGGATGAGACAAGGGAAAGCAGTACTATTAGGTATGTTTCCCTTCTCAAGATTAAAGTCACATTGATCAAAATCTCTATAAGAGTTTTTTTTTCCTCGCACAGATTAAAAGGGATATTGTTGAATTGTTGACTGAAATATAATACAAACATCTCAGGAACAAAGCGTTTTTGACTGTCATAACTATTCAGTGGTATTGCAAGCATAGGCCTCATGCTGGGATTGGAGCTATTAAATCTGAGCAATGTGTGGTTTACACAGACGATCACACATCACACCTCCTTAAGGTGCAGCTCCGAGGCCAAACACCATTAAGATGGCATTCGGCTGCCAACAAATATGCTGCCATTTACCAGCATGTAAAGACAGCTGACTTCAACAACGGCCACAAATATGTGCTGGAATATGTGCATGCCTACCCTACCTGCATGTAAGCGAGTTGCGTAACTAGAACGTCTTAATTTTTGTGGTAAAGACTTATGTGTTGCCAAATACATACGCTTAAAATAGCTTCATATATTTATACACAGGTCTTAACATAAGCACAGTCGCAACTACATATTTCTATACATACAGTACATACGTCTATTACCTAAAGACTGACTCATTAGTATAACAAATCAGTGATACAAACACTTTCTGGAGGAGGCAAGATAGTAAGAGTGTTATGTCTTTTCAAGATCAAAGAACCCACCTTAATTACACGGTGCATATTTAGGTTTTCGTTAATATCTGTAAAAAAAACAACAACAAATAAATAAATAAACAAACATCCTAAACACTCAACATGGATGTAAATGGTGTAGTGTGAAACACAGGAGGGTGGGCAGACGTTAAGCCGAGTGGGGAGCACCTGACAAGCAGCTGTCTTGGACAGATGAAAAGGGACACCTCCCTTCACCTAGCAGCCGACTCCCAGGCGATTGCATAATGCCGCTCGCCATGCCTGCGTTGTGCTGTGTGTCGATGCAGCCCACGCGACTATCAGTACTTATCATCAGCCAGGCCTCTCCACACACAGCACAACCAGCGGCTTCTCGTCCCACTCCTATTTCTTGAAGGGAAGAGACGGGAGGAGGAGGAGGAGGAGGAGGAAGAGGAGAGAGGAGAGGAGAGAAGAGGGCCTTTGAAATGCAGATTGGGGAGCCTATCAACTGTCACCTGTTCTTAGCACTTCAATTTGGCTGCAGATATGATCGTTTTTTTTTTCCCGGGAACAGGTCGGATCGTTATCGAAGCGGCGTGGCAGATTGCTTGTGATGGCTCCATTGTTCTTGATATCTTGATGTAAGGTGTTTATAGGTGCTTTGATCCCATGGCTGAGGATGACAAAACGAATCTTAAAGAGAAATTTAGCTGTGCTCAGTCTCTCCCTCCCAGTGCTTTGTGTCTGTCGAGGACTGTGTTTTCCCCTCTGCTTTTCACTCTTTTGACTGAATGAATATGAGAAGCCACTACAACCCTATGGAGAACATATAACAACTTGTTTATTTTATCATCTTCACAGAGTAAACAAAGACAGGGAATTGACCACACAATCATTCCCTCGTACACACTGACTGTGTGTGTTTATAGTTCATTAATCCAGAGAAGCCATTTTTAATTCTAAAATCCCTTTTTTCTCACATTCTCTCCAAGGCATGTGACCATACAATAGCAAATAGTACCATCATACACAAGCTTTTCATGGAACTAGGTTCAAAGTAAGAGAGAGACTGTGTGTGTGTGTGTGTGTGTGTGTGTGTGTGTGTGTGTGTGTGCACGTGCAAGAGAAAGAGAGAGAGAGCAAAAAGGCCATCAAAACGAAACACTCTTTCCATGCAGTCAGGGGTGGTTGGTTTCACAGTAATTACACTAATAGACTCCCTGCTCTCCTCTTGGCCTGGCTCTATGCAGCACAGTGCAGGGAGAGCTTTAGGTGTATCAGGCCGCTGCCAGACGCCTTTCACTTAATAGAGGCTTTGAAAGCAGGGCTCTACCTGCAAGTCTGGGACAATAGCCAGCAGCCAGGTCAGTTTTCCATCTTTCTCTCTCTCTCTCTCTCTCTTTCTCTCTTCTCTCATGCGCTCACTGCCTTTCTGTACAGAGCTTATAAACCTGTCAGCGTGCATGTAGGCCATGTCACCTTTGCCATGGTTTCAAAAGAGAGTAGCCTCTGTCTCTGCCTTCAGTCCTCCCACCTGCCCCCAGACACACACACACATACACACACACAAACACACACACACACTTGTATACACATTCACAGGACTGTGCGAACACACATACACACACACACACACACACACTTGCTTACACATTCACTAGACTGCACACACACACACACACACACACACACACGCATATACCACCTTTGAGCTGCCTCAGACCCCTCAGGAAACACACCGGCAGCTTATTGGATCAGCTCAAGGAATCCTCAGTAATAAGAAACATTCTAGAATAACAGGCACCTAGCACCAGGGCAGCACTCGCTCACTTACTCGACTAGCATGAACCACCATGGAAATGCTCTCAACTGGCTGTTGTGTTAAGAACTCCAGAGGTGGAAAGGGGTCGTAGCAGTCATTACATGCAATTTATTATTTTCTAAGGGGTATTACCTCATTATAGTAGTGCCACGTGTAGAAACACTCGGTTGGCTGCATACATATTTACAGGTGAGTGTTGTGCATAAGTTTTGTGTAGCAGACCAAACCACACAAAGCCATTAATGATCCTATTTCCTGTCTGAGTGAGAGCAAGCCGGCACAATCTTATTAGCTGACACAATTTGTGAGGCTTAAAGCATTTCAGTCATTAACAGGACTCACACGAAGACCTCCATATCGGAATAATCTACTTTTGTGGAGGAGGACGTGTTGAGAGAGCCGGCAGTAATGACATGCTCGTCTGCAGAAATACGAGCCGTTGTTCCGATCGTGTTGAATAAAAACGTCGGGAACTTGAGGAGGGAATTTGCCAGTGCTCGGGACGAACCCGGCTTTGGCCACCCCATCAGTAACACCACCGCAGCCAACACGGACAAAAAGGGTCATGTCAAAAGTCATTGATCTCAGTTCCTTTCCATCCATCTATAGTGGAGGAGTTTACAGAAATACCCCCCCTCCCCTCCGCCACCCTCATAAAGTGCAGGAAAAGTACCTCTGATCATGCAGTCCTGTTGATATGTCCACATGCTCGTCTGATTAGTTACCTTACACATGACCCCTATTGTAGCCTAGACCTCTGGAGGAAAGAACCATGAGGTAATGCAATAAGACTCTCCCTACAGACAGATTGTGCTGTATGAGAGAAAAATATACATCAAAACCTGATCCTTCCCGGTTCACAGCGAGAAAAATATATGTCTGTGCCACAGTATACGTAAATTAATTTACCAGTAGAGACACAGGAAAAGACAAGGACGTTTTGGCCTTCCATGATGCGACACACACCATAGTGTCACACCGGTTAGCTTTAGGGATTATGTGAAATCCAAAAGCATCAATGTTGTTTTTTTTTGGGGAGGGGGGAGGTTGGGTTTCTTTTTACTGGGATATCATCGTAATGGAAGACTGTATGAACTATGTGTCTTTGCATGTCTGCTATTTATTTTAATGTACCTGTCTACTCTTGCAGAATTATGATTTAAGAGGACCTGTGATACAGGCTCAGGTTGAGTGAGTTCATGGAGGTGTGCAGGCCTAATGTTGCTGTAACAGTCATCACCATGAAATAAAACAAAGTATAAAAAAGTTAGAGTGGCAATAACTAGAGTCTCCTTGCATATTCATGCCGTATATTGACACAAGCCTTGGCTGAGAGAGGAAATAAAATACGCTTCAGCTGAGGAACCCTGTGGGTTTTCTGGGGATAAAACTCCTACTGGCCAATGAATGGGGCATTAAATCACCGACATTGAGGTAAATCCTGGGCAGAAATTTGGGCATTTCACTCGGGAGCCTTCAGGAAAAATAACGCATTCAACCTCCCGCATCCCCAAGATAAAATATCAAACCAAACCAAAAGGTATCACTCACTTGAAAAATATGAAGAAAACTTTATACTTTTAATTTCTATTTATAAATGATGTTTAAACGATTACATTTTAAAAACAGCCCTTTAAAAGAGCATCAGCAGAATATTTTGTGGTGGAATATTTTATTCTTAGTCATCGGAAACAGCCATGGCCCTTTTATGTCAAAGGTAAAGTGGCTTCTAAAAATGTCATCACAAAATCCCCAAGGTCCAGCAAAACTTCCCCTTTCAAGAACACAAAATCAACACAGTGTATGGAAAGCATATTTAGAATATAAACTAAACCCATGTTTGTCATACGTAGGCCTTATCAAAGCATTGGCGTATAAGCCATTAAGTCATCTATTTGTCATAAAGGTCTCAGTCCTTATAATATCAATATGATGTTTACTGTATGGTAGAAAATATATGGAGACGTCCAATCCATCACAGTTCATTTGAAGACCACAGTCAGTGAGTAATTATACTCCAAACCTCTCTTTTTTTTGGCACTGCCATGACTTGGCACTCAGGCCCCAAGAAATGTAGCGCTATATTTAAGTTGGGGAGAGCGGTGTTCTTTTATTGTTTCTCCAGCCACGCTGGCTTGGTAAACTAAAGGTGCTGAGTCGCGTCCATCCATCTTGATGCGTTTCATCCCCTCGTCCTGTCTGCCAGACAACCCCCTCTCACTTTTGACACAGCGGTGATGTGTTTGGAATTAATGAGTTCTAATGATAGCAGCTTTGTCATGATCAGATATCATATGACAGGATGGGATGGACTGTTACTAATACCATTAACATTGACAGTGGACTGTGCCACTAATTGGATACATCATAAATTGTTTATTCTTCATGTGTAAACTCGTTAACACCCAGAAAGAGGCAGGGCTGAAAGAGCTTACACACAAGGGGTGTCTTCACCTTCACCTTCAGACGAAAGGCCAAACTGACGCAAGATGTTATGCACAGGTAAGGTGACGTGAGTGCGGCTAACCCCAAAGCACCAAGCACTCCTCCAGTGTCAATAATGACATGTTCACAACCGTAACCACAGTTGTTCCAGCACACTCTTTGGCACAGAGCAGACATACTTCTCTCTAAAGACTCCAGAGTCCTGGACTACACGGGCCATTAGAACCCCAGGGGTAGTCGGTAGGTTGGAGGGGTGGGGGTGGGGTGAGGGGTTAGAGTTAGTCTATTTTCCTTTTTCTCTCACGTCTCATTTAGTTCGTGGTGACATGTGAGACTGCTCCTGACATAAGATCTTATGGAGGCCTGGATTAGGATGTATTCACTTCTAGTTACTTCCATTCAGTTAGCCGTCCTCATACTGGAGATTTTTCATACACTTAGCAGTGCCTCACATTCGAGATATCATAGCAGAATAGAATGTAGTTAAACACAATATAAGTGACTAGAATGTAATAACGGACATGTGAGTGTATAATTATCAAGCCAATTACCTGGTGTCATTACACACCTTACTCTTCCTGTAAAGCTGTTGCAACAGTATAACGCAGGAATGAAGGATGAGGTTGATCAATGTACGAATTAGTCAATGATCTTTGCCTAGCATTTGTCTGAGCAGTGGGCTTGGGTGGCAGTAATGTAGTGGTTATGGAACCTGGCTAACATGCTAGTAGCCAGGAAATTGTGGCTTTGAATCCCACCGCTTCACTGTTGCGTTGTATCTTAGCACAGGGGAGAATAGGGGAGACTGGCCCTAATGACACAAAAGTAAGCCGCTGGATAAAAGCATCTGCTAAACGCATGAATGTAAATGTAACAGATGAGCCTAAGAGGAGCAAAGATGAGTGGATTAGAGAAGGTATTGAGTGGAAGAAGTTACCAGTCATCCAGATAGTTGCAGTTTCCACCTTGGGTCCCATGCAGCAGTTTAAGGAAAGATGAAGAAGTATGGAACGGATTGGAGTTGGAGGAAGAGGTGGAGGAGGTGGTGGAGGAGTCCTGTCGTCCAGGCCGAGTAGAGGGGAGCAGAGCAAAGCAGCAGGCTGCCGGCCTGACAGAGGATTATAGAAAACAGATGACTTACGCTTCTAATTTGTGGACTTAAATTGCAAACAGAATTTCAGGAGTCGAGCGGAGTAATAAATGGCAACAGGGGGAAGCCACACGCAGTCCGATCGGTGTGTGGTGGCTGTAGGTTAAACCAAATAGGAAGAGACAGGTTATGATGCCGCAGTGCATTACGCCGCACTGAGCCCTAAATTACGACTGCCCACTGGAAGGTGCAAGAGGGGAAGGGGGGAGGGAGATGGGACTAATGAGAGGTTGCTGTGGCGAGAGAGGTGCATATGGCGACCACTTCTCACCCTGGATGACTCAGACCAGTGGCCAGAGCGACATCACACTTGAGCGCTGCCACAGCAACGGGAGTCCAAGTGAAAGATGACCTCAGAGGAGGTGGACGAAAGGAGAGTTCAAATAAAAGTGATCCAACAGCAAGTGATGTGACAGCCCAATTATGGACTGTTTTTTTTTTCTGAGGAGGGTCATACATGATCACTTCAAATACAGGGAAAAAAGGGACATTAAACAGCAAGAAACTTAGTAATTTTTTGCAAATAAAGTGTTTCTGGGTCAAATTATCTACTTTTATTACTGCGTTTTAACAAAAACTTACTATACTGACTTACTATAGATTAGTGCAGACTCTCATGTAGTTCACTTGAATCTTACACAGAACTGATGTAGTGTAGTGTGTGTGTCTTGCGCTGGAGAAGACAGGAGCTTCCAGTAAACCCCCCACCTGTTGGTAATTACCCTTTCACCAGTCTCAAAGGTGGGGGGTTAGAGGGTCTGGGTGTTGAAGTCATTGGAAATTCTTGAATGTTGCATAGGGGGGGAAAGAATATGAATCCCCCCGCCCCCTTTCCCTCACTTCTCAGCTCCCCCCCCCCTTCTCTGCCTGTCTTTCCCTCTCTCTCTCTGCCTGTCTTTCTCTCTCTCTCTCTCTCTCTCTCTGCCTGTCTTTCCCTCTCTCCTGAGTATGGGGGCATGGGCGACTGAAAGTGGGAGCGGAAATTCACTCGGCCGAGACAGCTGCTGCACGACTGCCACCTGGCACCTGTTTTAGCCCCTGCCGGAGGAAGGAGGTGGTGTGTGTGTGTGTGTGTGTGTGTGTGTGTGTTAAGGGATGGGGGGGTGCGGAACAGGAGGAGGGTCGGAGAGACGAGTGGAGGTTCTGGGAGAATGGGGGGTAGGGCTTGTGGGAGCCTGTTAGTTACAATGTAGGTCTTGTGGCAGGAATGGAATCTGCCATGATAAACGGCAGGATTAGACGCCTCCACGTGCATCAGGAGAACACGGTGCTGAGGGAGAGTGAGAGAGACAGACAGAGAGGAAGAGATAGCAATGCTGTGATTTAGTAATGTTAAACTCTGTAGAAGGGAAGAGGTTGGGCCTGCGGGTCCTATTTGGAGGTGGGAGGAAATGTGTGTGTGTGAATGGCTGTGTGTGTTTATGTATGTGATTGTGTGTGTCTGTGCTTCTGCCTGTGTGTCTATGTAGTGTTTAAATATGTGCATGTCTGTGTGTATGTGTGTGTGTGTATTCACATGAGTATGTCAGGGTGGGGGTTAGGGAAAGGTCACCCGGAGAGAAGCGAGATGGAGGCAAGCTGACAGACGGCGTCGCCGAGCAGGGACACCCTGGCACTTGGAGGAGGGCTGGCAGATCAATCCGGCCATCACGGGCAGCACAGAGCAGAAGAGATTGAGAGATGGAGAGAGAAAGAGAGAGAGAGAAAGAGACGGAGACACCCTTATTTCCATACTGTGACACTCCATCAGATGTGACATGCCGATCTGTCACAGAGAAGCCAAAAAGGCGAGAACTAGATGTGTAGTGCCTTCACAAGATTTGTTTCCTAAAATGTTCTCAGAGTGGGAAGGAGGAAGTGGTGTTTAGGGTACAAGAATTTACTGGAGAAAGAACACAAAAAAAGGAGCTAGCAATGCATTTTTGTGTGTGTGTGTGTGAATTAATTGACGTGCATTGGATACTTAACATAATTGCATTTTAATTGTGCTATTTTAAAGTGATGTACTTCGGGTGTGTAAGTATGATGCAATGGCTTCCATTTCCATTTGAAATGGGATTATAGGATCGCAAAGGCAACCTCACCTGATCAAATGCACAGCAGTTCACAAAGCCTCTCCTTTCCTCTGAGGCTATGTTACCCTCCCACACACACACAAATATATACATAGACATAACTGTACACACACACACAGACTCTCAAATTCACACACATTTACACATAAGCACACACCGATACACACGCATGAACATACACTCAGCATTGCATGGAGAAGATGCAATTTTCCAAAGTGCTTTTACTTTGTAAATTTGATGTTGAGAAGGCTGTCTGTACACAATGCTCGTAGGGAACCTTTGATACACATCCAAGCTCTGGAATGAGATAGAGAGCCTCTTTCAGAAGCTGTTTATTTTGCCGTAATCACCTTTTTAGTGTGTGGGGAGAAGAAAGAAACCCTTCAGAATGTCCTCTGGTTCTCTCTCTCTCTCTTTCTCATACACACACACACACACTTGCATCTGCAAACATTACAAAAATAGCTTGACATGACAAGAATTATAGTATGTACACCTAATAAGGTCAAATTCAAATGCCATGTCAAAGAGGCACTTTGTGTGCGTGTGTGTGTGCTTTTTTTATAATAGGAACCATCATAAAAATGCGTTTCACATTGAGAGCTCCACAATCAGGGCAGTTCAGGTCTCAATCAAGGGCTAATCAGAAATAGCCTTTTGCGGAATAAAAATCTGCCTTTGATGAAGATAGCAGTGCGTGTTCCCAACACAAAGAGGTGCCTGTTTGGGTTCAAAAAAGAGGAGGATTCACAGCGAAAGGTTAGTCATGTTAGACAAGGGACACAGAGGCTGGGGGTTTCTAGTTGGAGGTGCTCTTCACAGGCATCATGTAGGCCAGGCACATGGCCTATAGTGTGTGTGTGTGTGTGTGTGTGTGTGTGTGTGTGTGTGTGTGTCTGTGTGCATCTGTCCCAGTCCCCTTGGTCTCAGTAGTTAATTGTGTCCAAAGTTGGCGAAGCGAGCACAACGGTGGTCCACACTGTACTTGACACTGGGGCTGAACCATTCTCCCAACACCCATCTCTCTCTTTCTCTCTCTCTCTCTCTCTCTCTCTCTCTGCCTTTCTCTCTCTAGCTGTATGCTTGAAGTGTTTACAATCAGTGTGTCTGTTGGCCTATTGTCTGATAATGAGGGCAGAGAATCACCTGGTGGGGGGGGGGGATCGGGTGGTCCCAAAGAGGAAAGTCTTTGTCCGTGCCAAAAAGACCTTGCTCGTTGCCTTCCCAGGGTAAGGGCTTTTTTTTCTTTCTTTCTTTTTTTTTCTTCAATGCCTCAGTCATTAGTTGGCCATAGTCGGGGAAAACGTGAGGCCCTTAGCGGGACCTGAGCCTTTTCAAACACGAGCACGCCTTTTGTTTTTGCACCCTGTCAAAAACGGTCACCTAATTAAACCTGATATCTCTGGCCAAAGAAAAGCGATTTGTTAATGGCTCTTTCCGAATTTACTTAATGAGTTTAGATGCCCATTGTGTTGGCAGTGGCTCCTATAAGACAAGCATTTCTGAAAAAAGAGAAAGAGAGAGAGAGGGAAAGAGAGAGAGAGAAGGGGAAAATGAGGGCGAAGATTGAGCAGTGGGGACGATGGTTCTGACATGGCCCCGGGCCACACAAGCAAGGTGTAGTATGAGGCTGGGGTGGACGCTGAATCAAGGCAGGTCATTAACGTGGAACAAAAGGGGGCTTGGACGCCCATGGGCCACATGGCTGTCTCCGTGTACACACACACACACACACACACACGTACATGTACACACAAACGTGGCTGGCACAGAGGACTTTTTCAGGAGCTATCTGCGCAGCACCTTGATCACATCAAGCAGCTGACACCATTTTCTTCAGCAAACTCCGCCGGCTTCCTTTCAGGGGTCTTATCTACTGCTGCTGCCGTTGTTTTTGTGTTTTTTTTTTTATTTCTTCACTCCTCTCACCCTATTGGAGTTTTCTGTTGGGGTCTCAAGGCTTCTGTCTGCCTTTCTTCTCTGGTCTTCGGAGAGGGAACAAGCTTGTTAGCTGGCATGGGTATTTTGACTGGAGATACACTTTGGCCACTTGCCTATGGAAACCATGTCAAAGCCCAACCTGGACTAATTGTCACATCTGCAGTCCAGGGAGAGAGGGCTTTGGTGAGGTTCAGCTTGATAAATATCAAAAGATTCTCTCATGTTTTTTTTTTTTACTTTCTCTCTCTTCTAGCCAATCCCTTCTTTTCTGCAGGAAAAAGAGAGAAGAAAAAAAAACTTGTAAATTAATCTCAGAGTCAAAACAAGTCTCGGCTCCTCTTGTTATTTTCTCTGTTTTGTCCAGAAGTTTCCATCAAAGGGATGCCTATGTTTGAGACCCATCCCCATCATTTACAGATCGACCTCTATCGAGGTCTAAAAGCCTCAGTTTAACTAATGAGTGTCAGAGAGTTGGCCAAATATTTTCTCATATTTTGACCTAAATGCTGAGTGTCAAACAGAAATGCTTTGCTGTTATGAGTGCATGTGAACGTAATCTGGACAGAATTTTAAGACCACACAACAGCTTGGATTGTTAGAAGAATTAGCCAGTGGAGGTGACGTACTGTAGACTTTTTAATTTTTTTTTTTACATAGACATTTCATAGACAAATAGACAAAGAAAAAAAGAAAACAAACTTTGAAAAAAGATTTCTGGACCATAGTCGCCCCAGATAGTCAAATAGCACAAAAAATGATAAATATAAATTTTGATTAAGATATGTTATTCAACTTAAATTGAACAAGATTACTATTTGCTCTGCAAATACAAACATAGAAGAAAACAATATTGATTTAATAAAACATAAATAAATAATAAATAATACTAGTGATAACAATATAAGATATGATAGTGTAGGCACTGTTGTGCATAGGATACTATTTACAACAGCTGCTGAGGATGATATCCAGATAATGTCTAAAAGATTGAGGCAAGCATTGGCTAACATGATTTAGTCCCCATAAGACATCTCTAATATTATTTTTATTTTGTGTGTGTGTGTGTGTGTTTGTTCTATATGTCTGCATGCCTCCCAGCGAGACGCATAAACGCTCATTGCAAGTGAAGCAATTACTGCCCCAGTAAAATAATTCAGTCACAAACAACATGAAAACTACAGGAAATGCATCTGAGAAAAGGTAGGTGGTCATACAGTCTCTCCAATAAATGAGGGTGAAGATGGGAATGAAATGAGAGAAAGAGTGAAGGAGAGAGAGAGACACGCTAAGATAGAGAGAGAAGGAAAGGGGGGGTGATTGTGGGGGAGGGAGAGAGGCAAAGGATGAGAGTGTATGTGTGTGTGCGTGGGGGGGGTTATAACCCCACTCTAGATCGTGCCCTTGCCTTAGTTAAACCAGTTAGGCCTGCTACATTAGCCATTGGAATGGTTTATGTACTTGTACCAATTCAATTATTTGTTTCTACGCGTCAGCCGCTGGAGAAGCTGGGTCTGGGCTCTCCCATAAATCCTGCCTGTTAATTTTCCCGTGATGCAGTAGCCGTGATCATTTAAGACAGGGCAATTGATACCGCTGTCAGGCCTGATCCTGCCTCTAAAGGATGTTTTTACAGAACATCATAGTGACACTTTGCTCAGATGAATGTCCAGGAAGCCTTTTGATTAATGTAATGCAATAAAAGAAATGGGAGGCTAACATGCCTCCACACGTCTTGTTAAGAATATTTGATTCATGGTATGAAATTCTGAACATCCAATGCCCCCCATAACCCCCCCCCCCCCCATCCCCATCCCTTATCCACTCCCGTATTGTCAAACCTCCCACTACCTCCATCTCCTCTGAGAGGTGCATTTCTATCATTTTTTTTTCTTTGTCATCAATCAATACATGTGACAGTGCTGGTAGTTTGGCGGGTCCTCCCGCTAGCCCCACAGCCTCTCTTAGCCCTGATTGTAGTGTTTCAGACACATCACCATGAACTTATCTCTCTGTCTCTCTCTCTCTCTTTCTCTTCTTCCTCAAAGAAGTTGAAGGATGGGGTGCGGGGTGAAAAAAGAAAATATATGTCACTTCATTTGTGTCACTCCGTGGGGTTGAGGGTGTGGATGTATGCTGACTGAAAAGCACACAGGGGAATGTGTGTCTATGTCACTTAACTACGTCTTTTTTTTTTTTTTTTGCCAATAACAAGGGATATTTCATTTCACTTTCACATGATTTTTCTTTCTTTCTTTCTTTCTTTCTGTCTGTGCCTTTTTGTAGCTTGTAAGTGCATACATCTCCCTGTTCTTCGTAACACTCCCCAAGAAACCAATCACTTCTTTCTGTCTTTCTTTCTCTTTTTGTGCCTTTTCTTAGCTTAGCTCACTAGGAAGGTGCGCACGTCTCTCTCTGGTCTTCGTAACACTCCCCAGAAGCCAACTGATCACAAGCCTCACAGAGAAAGTTCTGCACTTCGACAGAAGGCTACGCACCAAGCCGCCTGCCAAGATGTGCTTCAGCGTCACGCATCCACAACAGGTTGGCTTCCTTTCCTCAGCTGCTACGTATGCAGCACTCCAGAAAATGAGCTCACTTTTTTTTCTTGTTCTCCCTCTCTCTCTTCTTTCTCTCTCTCTATCACTCTGTCTGTCCCTCTCTTTTGCAATTCTGTTTGTGTGTAAAGATGCCACTGTTAAACCACATGCAACGGCAAAAGCGAGAAAATCCTCTCCATTCTGCCGAAAAAGCCGCTAATTTTCATTCAAGGTAAAGGACCCTATCCTGACAAGCTGTGCAGCAGGCAGAGTTAACATTTGTTTGCCACATCGCCTCAGTGGAGCATGTTGCACAGGCAGTTTCATTTATTTTTTTTTTCAAAGGTAGGCTACACCATCATGAAAAACTACAAAAACACCAGCAGTCTTTTATGTGCCCCAGTGATGTCTAAAAATAAGATGGACCTTTTTTCCACCAGCCATTTTATTTTTTGTACTAAAACATTTCAAAACCACAAAAATTTCCCTTTATAATCTACTGCAGTGAGTCACACTATGGTTTGGGAAAAATGTATGTATATCAACAAGGTGAACGTCAAAGTGAACACCATCTTTGCGTCATCATATTGTTAATAATATCTGTATTAATCTTAGCCTCAGAGAAAAAAATTATAGAATAAAATAGTCAACATCTCAGTGTTTTACAAGCATAGCCCCACCCACCTGGCCTAAGTGTAAATACAATACGTTAAACAGGCGTCCCTAATAATTAAATTTCATGCAAACACACACTCTATGTAGATACAGCATCAGCGTATTATTACAGTGAATTTATGAATCTTGATGAATTTATGAATTTATGATGATTATTATTATTTCACCTGTGTTGGTGCTTACTGATGTGGAGTCATCCCTGTACTTAGTGAGTGTGCCTGCACCTGTTAGGTGCTAATCTGAGGATCGATTCTCCATTACAACGGAAGAAGCGTCTCCATGGGGGGTCATCACTCTTCCCTGCCTTTTCTTGCAGGTTGGTGAGTCAGTGTTTTTCACACCTGACTACACCTATGAACACACGCTGTCAATGAGTACATGTTACCTGTTTAAAGACTAACGGATGACTGAGGGTACCATGCACATTTTAACTAGAGGTGTGATTGTGTGTGTGTGTGTGTGTGTGTGTGTGTGTGTGTGTGTGTGTGCATGTGTGGAGGAGAGATCGCCTGTGAAAGGCCTGTTAGCCCTGTGTGTGTGTGTGATACCTCTCACCTGTTCCCATGAGTATATGTTACCTGATTAAAGGCCAACTGATTGCTGTGGACATAGGTCAACTAGAGGTGTGTCTGTGTTTGTGTGTGTGAATGATGCCTTTAACCTGGCCCCAGTCAAGCATGAATCAGAGCAAGACCCTCTTGTGGCCTAGCTGATCCTCCAGACAGAAAAGCAAAACAACGTCTCTTTTCTCATGCTGTTTATTTCATATTGTTTTTCCGATTAACTCTTAGCCTATAAGTACCAGATAAGAGCTCTGCATACAACAATGTTCATTTTCATTTTGTGGTCTATATATAGGCATAGTTTTTGTATTATAAGCATGTGTATATAATATGCACACATGCACATAGTTTTTATATTATATGCAAGTCATACAAAAATACCAGTTTCAAAAAAATAATTTTGCAAAAATAAGGCAGAACACCATCACAAATTTTGGATATGTTAAAAAGCCATCTAATTTTTTGAAAATAATTTTTCTGTTGATGGATGATTTATGGTGGATGATGGATGACCACATTTATTTGTTCTATTAAACTGTAATATATACTTTTATTATCCCATAGTAAATTCTGCATTTCACAGATGAAAGTCTGATACTATTGTGATGCATCGAATTGGTTCTCCTATCATGTTTGAATCGGCAATGCCACCTATTAATTCCTGGATCTACAGCCTGCAAGTCTGAGCTGCAGTTGCCAGAAGGCCTGCAATGTCAGGTAAAAACTACAATGGAGCCCAATGCTGGAAATCAAACAGAAAAAAAATCATGGTGCATGGTGCAATGTATGTAAAGTAAAATAGTATAGGATAGGCAGTACATGCATAGGTTCTGTGTGCCACACCATGCTCTGTAAGGGACGTGTTTTAGCTCCATAGTTTGCTTAGCAAACCCAGCAGTTTGTCATTTGTATTCACAAGAAGTTAGTTAGCTAGCCCAGCTAGCTAAGGATGTTTTTACACAGTCAAGCCACACTTTTACTAAACCTTTGACAGACAATGTACCATTATGGAATAGGTGATGGTAGCTAAATTTTGGCCAGTGCAGCCTTGCCACTAATGTTAACCCATTATTTTAAAGAGTTTAGTAGGCTACTGTTTAGGCTACTCCAACATATTCAGATATGTTGCCCTCAGAATTCTATGATGAACCAAAAGCACATGTGTGAACGTCCATATTGTACAATATGACCTAGCTTAAATAGTTTTCTAGATCTGACCATCTCAAAGTGGCTCCCCAGAAAACTCTGCTCATACTGGGTCCGAGGTTAATTGCAAAAAATGCCAAAACTAAAATTTGTGGCTTTTCTTATTGGGAAGTGAGTGAAATTTTTCAACCAAATCTGATATGGTTGAGTGGAAGCATTCGGACACATCACACATAATGACCCACTAATGTAATTTTGAAACATGTCTTATCAAATAATACGATGCAATTAACTGAATTACTCAGAATATTAATTATTCATACATTCAATAGGCTCCTGTGACTCACTAAACAATATTCAATATTCAAAATTGATGTGCACATGCTGAAAACATGCAGCCCAATTTAAGTCTTGGTTTTAAAATCTGACCTAAATGAATTTCTAATTGAATAGTCCTGGACTAGAACACAACCTCATAATGCCAAAGTGCAAGTGAAGAAGTCAGGTACCTTTTAGATTTGAAATTCTTGGCTTTGGAGCAAAGGTCTGGTTAGATATTGAGTCATTACTCCATCAGGTGCAGGTGTTCCAGGTATATTCTGTACAGGTCTGTTAAGCACGTTAGGCGAGCAAACTTTCCATCGCCTTCCCACTGTTAATCATTTTCAATGAATGTTGGACTCATCATTTCCTCAAATAGACTCACTGTGCCAAGACATCGGCAAAAGTGACTGATAAAATGGCAAAGACAGAGAGTAATTACAGAGAAAGAAAAGCTGCCTAAGGTAGGTCTACACCATTATCTGTTTTTCTTCTGGACCACACAAAATGCAAATACAGTAAAAAGATTAAATGTAAAGACTGTATTTTAAATATGTTACACCAGCCTAAGCAAAAAGCTAAAATGAAATCTTTTTTCTATAAATGACAATTTCCTATAAATGACATCTTGCAAGTACTCTGTTATGATAATATGGCAATGCAATGCAATATGGCAATCTCTTGTGTGTTCTGTTTTAATCCCTTAGATAATTTAAACGGCCTTGTAAACAAATTCATGAGTCGATGCTATCAGTTGTGATACCGGCAAATGCCATTGCCGATCTTGTTTGGAATGTTTATCTGTACACACACACTCCCACCTGCTAAGAGGTGCCACACTTTAATGAAATTGTTTGAATATTGAGGTAGGTTGCTAGGCAACAGTGCTCGTCTGGTTGGGGATGCCATGCTTACAGATATCTGTCATCAAATAATGATTAGAGATGTGCTAAACTCAAGATGTCGTGAGCAACTGAGGGTGCTTTCTTTATGTATGGATCTACCAAGCCGAGCCCTTCGAAAGCAAAGCTCCATCTTTGTGTAGCCCAACTTGGCTACAGTTCCAGTTCTGCTAATTTGGTTTGTGTCTGAAGCAGGAGTCTGTCAGACTAGCAATGGCTTTGTATCGTAACGCGATTGTCAACACCTGATGTTTACATTTCTGAGGTAAATTAGCATATTAGCATCAAGTCTTGCAGGTTAGGAACTTAGCAAGACAGGAGACACATTTGCTTGCTTACATCACACACAGCTGCCAAAAAAGGGATAAAAAGTTGGCCTTGAAAGGGTGCCGAGACAACACCTTAGTTTCTTTTTTTGTGCTGCCACAAGCGTTAAATCTCGTCACACTCCAGTTTCTGAGACACTTTGTTGTTCGCGTTGCCATTTTCACACTTGATCTTCTCTCCTTCCTGCTCCACCTATCTGAAGAGGAACGACTGGCATCACATCACAAACACATTGCCATTAGCTGTGATGCGGATGCGGTGCCACCTCTCCAAAAGAGCATGTTAATACTACCGCTCCCGTGAGCCTGCGGATAATGGAAGTCCAATTTATAAACATGTATAAAAATGTTGTCAACATGGACTCTCGTCTCAAACTGCCTTTGAAGAGACACTTGTGTGGAGTAGTATTCTCCTTTTTTTACTCCATCTCCGTCTCCATCTCTCTCTCTCTCTCCTACCATTATTCTCTTCTCTTTCTCATTTTTCCTCCATTTCTTTTTCTACCTTCCCCTCTGTATTTTTTTTTATTTCTCTTTCTGCCTTTATATCCACCTTGTATATCTGTCTCTCCCCATTTTCCTTTCCTTTTTCTGCCTCCTCCTTCACTTTCGCCCACTTTCCTCCTCTCTCTCTCCCTCTCTCTCTCCTGTTTGCTTCGGACCAGCACAGCTCAGCAGTGGACAGTGGGGGCCTCTTGCATCTTGGCTTACTATTCGTCTCAAATTGATGCTTGCCTCCTGACTGCAGGCGAGCATCTGGACAATGGCATACGGAGGACCAGGGCCACTCCACGGGTGCCCAGGAAGGGATTCAATAAGGCGGCCGCAGGTGGGCCCTCCATCCCCCCAGCCCCCCCACACTACATGGCCGCAAAAGAGAGACAGGCTAAGGCATCGGGGGCTTTTGTAGACTAACCTCCCTCCACCCCCTCACCCCCCACTGCCTCCTCACTCTGTCTCCTCCTCTCTGCTTCTTCCACTCCCCCAACCCCTCCCGAAGTGGCGGGGAGGACCTTTGAGGCTGCGTGGCTGCAGTATTGGGCCCAGCTCACCACGGGTTAGAGGATCAATCTGTCCCTTTTTAATGGCCAACGACTGCGAGAGCGTTGACTGTGCCACCGCGGTGCCTTGGCGGGAGGGGAGGAAAGACAAATGCCTTTAATACAGTCTAACAGGGAGCACCGGGCCTAAATGGACATCCCCGTGTATGCCACAAATAAAGACATTTCACACACACTCAAACACACACACACACACACATATACAGCCCCCACCTTAAGGATAGAGACTAATTTCTGATAATTACTGATACCTTACGTGGGGTAATAGACAGCCTTGTGGTGGCTATGAAGGGCCTCTTGTGTATGTTAATTCCCCATATGAATGAACTGATTTCTATATCGTACATATACTATGAAAGGCCCCTGTGTCTTTGCCTAGGACAAAGACATACATGGACCATGCAGACAGCTGGGGTCTTGTGATCTGTGCCTTTGGCGCAGGCGGCGGGTGGAGGAGAGTAAATGCCATAGCAGGCCTGCCTCCCTGGCTGCTTGGCTTTTTTCCCTGATGGGCTGTCTGTGATAAGGATTGAGTGGTTGGTTGCCTGACGCGCTGACTCCAATCAATCCCATGCAATTAAAGCCTAAAGCCATTATATTACAAATACTTAAGCTCTCTTTGTTGTCTCGTAAGCCAACACAGTGTATTGCAATGATGCTTCAGCACCATTCATAGCAAAATGTGAATAAACCTCCTGGTCAAAAGTGCTCTAGTGAGGTAAGAAATTATGATAAATAGTGTTATGACATTGACATAGGTCACTCATGAGCGAAAGTGGCATGGATCTGAATGGTGGAACTGTTTATGAATAGATATTCCAGTTCACTATAACACAGTTTTGTAGTAGGGAAGTATGCATACTGTGTACTCAGTACACTGCGTATGGCAGAATCAGACGTACTATGAGAGGACAGGAGGAGACAAGGCTGGTGAGAAGCTTCAATTTTCAAATTTGGCAAACATATGAATAGTCATTACCAAGTAAAATGGATATCATAAAATGTGTAAATATGATATTAGATGCATACAGAGTGAAAGCTAATATTGCTATCATTATCATCAGCTGTCACCAAAACCATCAATCTGTGTAAAGAACATGCTACCCTCAGGTCCATAATCCCACATTAGGGAGGATTGACAGATGTTTTCTTCCCCTCTTGGACCTTACTGTCATCATAGGGTACAACACTAAAACTCACTAAAGGCTCACAGGAACCGATTTACCACTAGTTCACAGGAACTACTCCCATGTTCTCATCCATGTCAGGGCAGTGTGCACACTCCCTTGGAATGCACATCTCAGTGTGAGGAACTGGCCAAAGCTCAGGCCAAAGCAGAGAGAGAGAGAGAGAGAGAGAGAGCTCCTGAGGAGCCCAGATGTTTGGAAGAAGAGAGAGAGTGAGAGAGAGCAGGTCACCAGACCTCAGTGTCAGGAAGGCCTCACTACACAGAGCTGCTCTGACTGAGTCATCAGCAATGGCTAACAGGAAGGGCGGGGGGGTAACCTTGACCAGTAGATATCTCTGGTGCCTGGAGAAACACACACACACACACACACACACACACACACTCATGCACATCCAAATCCACACCCGCTTTACAGTAAGATGAATGAGCACAAAGACACTCTTTTCTCTGTCACACACACAAACACACACATGCACACACACACACACACACACACACACACACACACACACACACATACACACATACACATACCCACACCGGCAGTGCTCTTGCTGAGATGTACTCTGCGGTGGATGAGCACACACACCTGTTTGCCTGAGATTTTGCAAGCACTGGGAGAAAAACAGACAGAGAGAGAGGGAGAGAGAGAGAGAGGAAGTGATGGTCACTCACCCTCCCCTGAACGGACCCAAACCACAGCTGTGCTTGCAGTTCCACACGGCCCTGGTTACATAACTTCAGTGTGACACTCACTATGGTGTGTGGGCAGGGACATGCAGAGAGGAGGAAGGGTAGGAAGGGAGAAAGACAGGAGGAGAAAAAGAAAGAAATGTTTCATTTGTTCAGGCATTTGACATTGTAAGATTGTCTCGAAGACTAAGATAGCGATAAGGTGGAGGGAAATGTAAAGAGATAGACAGGAATGATTTTTAAATTATATAAATCACTGCTTTTATGTATTATATAACTGTGCATATAATTTAGCATATAATCAACACGTCAACACATAGTCAGTGTTCTCAATTCAGATAAAATGTTAATTTAGAAATATGGAGACATTTCAGAGATTTGCATTTCTAAGATTCATGTTATTCACATCTTTTTGAAATGATAATACCTTCATGTCTTTCTTGCTCTCTTTCTTTCTCTCTCTCTCTCCTTTGTGTCTCTTTCTCTCTCCTTTGCTCTCTTTTTCCCTCTGTCACTGCACCTAGATTTTGGACAACAAGCGGATGTAGCGGCACAGAACAAATTAGTCAACTCAGACGCCAGTGACCTCCATCTTTTTTTCTTTTTTTTTAAAAGAAGAAGTCTCCAAAGCTCCTTCCCTTTTAACCGCCTGTTTTGGCAGTCTACTCCCGACACCAGACTAGAGACTTCCCCACCTAAATCAGTGTCAGCCAGGCTCCAGATTAGTGTTAATTGAGAGGTTTGCACGGGAGCCAGGTTTCATCTGAATACTGCATGGAAGGAGGAGGATGGAGGAGGTGGAGAGTTTGGGTGGGGGGATGAATGGAAGTAAGGAGAAGGAAGAGCACAAACATGTGGCGTACGCAAGGCTCCTGCACGATTGCTTGGTATTACACCATCCGTACCTCATAAATACCCAACATGAAGAGAGGTATATGGAAGGAACAGAGAGAGAGATAGACAGAGACAGAGACAGAGGTGGGGGCAGAGGAGAGAGAGAAAGAGAGAGAGAGAGTGAAAAGAAGCAAGAGCAAAGGAAGAGAATGAAAGAAACAAAGAGTAACAGGAAGAGAATGGGGAAAGAGAGACAGAGAGAGACAGAGAGAGAGAGAGAGAAAAGAAGCAAGAGCAAAGGAAGAGAATGAAAGAAACTGAGAGTAACAGGAAGAGAGTGGGGAGAGGGAGAGAGAGAGAGCTGTACTAGGGTGATGAAACCTGGCATTTCACCCTGTTGAGTGCCAATAACAGATGTGCCACATAAGGTAACTATACGTGAGGAAGCCCACAGGAGTCTGTCACTTACACACACACACAAGCCATATGCAAATACAGTCCCCTACCCGGCAACCTTCCCATTGTGCTAATATGGTGCTCAGGTGCAAGACAGACACAGATGTGTGTTTGTGTACCTACATTGCACATTACACATGAGATTTGTGTGTGTGCGAGTGTGTGTGTTCCACAGTCAGTACACAGTCTGTGTGCATGGTTTGTCTGTGCAGGTAGACCTGCATGTTTATTTACACGTGTGTTAAGCATATAGTGCTTTTAGCCTTCTACATGCGTGTGTGTGTGTGTGTGTGGGGGGGGGGGGGGTATGTGTACTCTGTGTATTTATGTGTGTGTGAGTGCATGGACAATATATATGTACATGTGTATGTGTGTGTGTCCGTGTGTGTGTGTGTGTGTACGAACGCACTGAGGCCCACTTTGAGGTCCAGCAGGTCTCACTGTGGTCTAAGGCTTCAGGGTGTGGGGAACAGGTGAGGCAGGCTGGGCTGCTCCTACAGGGCACTTTGTGAGGAGGTAGTAGGATAGTCGGGGGCAGCTCTGCTCTGTTGGAGACGTGTGTGTGTGTATGTGTGTGTGTGTGTGTGTGTGTGTGTGTAGGTTGGGGGGGTGGTGATAATTAATGATCAGATGTTAATGGTGACAGTGGTAGTATGGTCCGGTCTGCTCCCTCCCGCCATTAATCCAGCTGAGTGAAGCCGAGACGAGGCCAGCCCAGGAGCCAGACGCAGCTGCTGCCACGGGTCTCTCTTAATTATCCCTCGTGCCCACAACCTGGACCCCCTTCCCAATAACCTCCCAATACACACACACACACACTGTGCACATTAACGTGCCTGCAGCCTATGTCGCAACACCCCCATGCACAGACAAACACACACACACACACACACACAAACACACACACACAGACAGACAGCATAAAACCACACGTACACATCACTATGCCTGCAGCACAAACCCCAACACCACCCACCCTCCCACCCCCACAACACATACACACACACACACACACACACACACACACACACACACACACACGCACACATACACATACACACTATACATTCACACAAACTACACACACTCTCAGCTCCTGAACCCCCCTTGCTGTGGGGCAGGTCAACGGCAGTGCCTCAGAGGTAAGAAGGGGCAAAGTCAGCTTTCCCCAGCATCACTGACACCTGCCTCTTACACACACACAAAAGTACACACACACAGAGCTAGGTTAGCCAAGGTAGGTGTATATTTACTTGTGTAGCATACACTTTTATCCAGAGTGGCTTAAGGTAGTGTATAAGTACATAAGTAGGTAGATGAAGTAAGAGTATTTCCTGAGAATCAGTTTATGTGGCCATTTTGTAGTCTCCACTTTTTTTGACCTTCAAGAATACAGTTAAAGATTGTGAAATAAATGTTCCTTAAAATGTTACATTTTGATAGGGATGTCAGTTGTGACTTCACAGAATCTGCAACCTTTGAGACAATGTTAAAAAAAGAGAAAAAAAAAACTAAAAACCAAGGTGAACCCAGACAGGCCAGTATGAATTATCCAAACTGGCTATCTGCGATCTTTTGCTAGTCTCAGCATCTACCTGTTTGTGTTTCTCTGCCTGGGTCGCAGACACACAGGGGCAAGCTCTCTCTCTCACGCTAACCAATCAGCTTCAATATTTCATGAACTGCCTTGGCCTGATATGTTTAGAGAGCCTCTCTACCTCAAAGTTGTGTTCTCGAGGACAAGGGGTGAGGGAGACTGAACGAGGGAAGAGGAGAGGAGAGCGAGTGACGAGGGAGAGATATCCCACTCTCACTTTCCTGCAGGAGTATTTCCGTACCTGTTCAAACACGCCGCCGCCTGAATTATTCATTGTGTTGAGAGTTACTCGCCATGCTTTTACCTCCCCGGTGAAAATGCACCTATTTTCCTTTTTTTTTTGGCCTTTGGGCAGCAAAAAGAGGGACGCACGTCAAACAGAAATGAAGCCTTCGCCTCAGGGGGTACTTGAAGCACTGCTAGCAAGGAAAGGGAGAGGGAGAGAGAGAAAGAGAGAAGTGCATCGCTAGCTTGCAACAACCTGTGCTGAGGAGCTGTAGGTTGGGACCCCTTATGAATGATTCAGGGGTCATGCTCTCACCAAATGGATCATGGGAAATCAGACATGCGGCATACTCATCCTTAACTTGATATGACAAGGTTTTGAAACCACAGTATTGCCAAAGTAACATGGGTTATTTTTACATGTGTGAAGAGATAGAAGTGCAGAGTGGGTGTGTGTGTGTGTGTGTTGGGGGGGGTGGTTACTGATGATGGAATAGCAGAACGCTTGTGTTGGGGATGTCTCAGGATGATAACTGTGTTAACATGACAGCTTCTACCTGAGTGTTACAAAACGCTAGCGTGTCTTTCACCCATATGCTTGACTCGAGTACACCCACACGCTTCCAGGATATGAGGAGGCTTAGGAATGACAGATAACTGTAGGTAAGTGTATCTAGCTGCCCTTTCCAGTTTTGAAATGTGCTTATCGTCGACAGAGAATGAAGTGAGATAAGCAGTATGTCTCAAGTCATAGCTGTACAAAAAAATTGGTGTTACAGCTAATCTGTCTCTCCCATAGAGGCGTAGGCCTTCAAGCTCTTTCTTTCTTTCTTTCTCTTTCTCTCTTCCTCTCTCACTGTCTCTCGCTCTCTCACACACACACACACACACACACAGACTGTACGACCCCTTCACCCACACCATTCCTTCTGGCATGTTCTCTTACTTCCATATTCTCTCTTATAGGACAATCAGGAGTGTCCAAAATGCAAATGTAAGGAGATTCTTTTAATGAACATGGTGGGGGCCTCTTCAATTTTAAATAATCAGGCACGAGTGTCTCGAGATGAAAGATTATCAAAGGAAAGCTCTGTGCAAACCGCTCACAAATTAATACTATCAAATGCTCTCAAAGTTCACTTATCTGTAAGGTTGCATCCTAATTAAACCTTAAAAAGAGCCAAAGCTGGTCTTCATCTTGTTGCTGCGTTTGCCGCATCGAGATTAGAAGCAGTTTATCTCTTCATCTTTACTGCCATTACTGCTGAGTTTCATGGTGAGATGAAGAAAAAGCACTTTGGCATATTTTATCTCGGGAAACGCTCACAGATTTCAAACCATGCCATCGTGGAGTTCCAGGTAAGCTCTAGACTTGTTGAACTATAATCTAATTTACAACTATGAGTGCTCAATGGCTTGTCATAATTTCTAGTTAAGGATGTATTGGTCTGGCTTGGGCTGTCATAGTTGGTACTGGAAAACCACATACTGAATATTGACTGTCATTTAGACAAGAAAATGTCTTTTGACTTTGATGAGTATGACCACTGACAAGCATTATCACCTGGTAGGAAGGAGTTTTGCAAACCTCTTAGTAAGGCCACTGTTTATCTGACCTGCTATGGTGACCTTTTCATGGGTGTGTTACACACTACACAGAAAGTGAAGGAGGGAGTGAGAATGAAGAGAACATGAAGTGGTCATGGTGGAAACATGATCAAATAAAATTCTATGTAGCATACATGACAATTGACTTTTGAAAGGACACAAGCCCTGTTTACTGTAAAAAGGCAGCCAAATATCCTGACTCCTCACATCTGCGATTGTCTGCGCAGACACAGAAGAATTCAGAGCTAAAATCATTAAAAAAAAAAAAAAAAAACATAATATGGTTATGTGCATGCTCATGAGGTTCAAAGTGTTGATAATGCATTTAAGTCATAAAAAAGTGACGTTTGAATTGAAATCATACGTTTTGCTAAATGCAATTACTACGTGCAGACATGGCAACACTTCAAACGTGAAAGGCATATTTTTATACCATGGCAAAAATGCCCAAGCGACTGAGCCGCTGCCTTGCATGAGTCACACAGCTCTGGGGACCTGCAAAGATAAGGGCTGACAGTGACAGATGTGCCCCAGGTCTGGCTCTGATGTGGCTCAGATTCTGCTGTTCAGTGGGTCGATGCACTTGGCTGAAATGTTGTTAAAAAGTGCCTCTTCAGTGTCTGTCCGATGAGACTATCACATGGTTCAAATAAATTGGGCTTTGATTTGTAAAAGTTTATAAAAGAAAAATGTTTCCACACATTCTCTGGGCAACACACAGACACGCACACACACACACACACACACACACACACACACACATCCATAGGCATTGACTTGCTGTGACCCCATCACATCTTAAAGGTCAGGACATGGCATGAAACTCATTCTGAGGCAGGCACGTTCGATTAATAAATACATTTACACACACACACACACACACACACACACACAAACACACACACACATATATATATATATATATATATATATATATATATATATATATGTTTATATATATTTATATATATTATCTCAAATACACATGACTCCAGCAGTTGTCAAAAAGAGTCAACACAGTGGGTAACTGAAAAACAGACCTCTCCACCATGACAGAGGACAGCAACATCACCAAGCGTCTCTTTAAAGGCTGTTTGTCTCTGTCCCTTCCTCAATGCTACTCCTCTCTTCTCTCTCTCTCTCTCTCTCTCACTCTATTCCTCTCTCTGTCTCGCTTGGGCCCATGAAACCCATCCTCCGAACCTTCCTCACCCCTCATTTTCTCAGTGGCAAGCATGTTGCCCCAGACTTATCCTCTTTCTCTTCTTCTCTCTTGTCTTCCTTGCGTTGGGGGGCCAGTCTTCTGCATCAGAAGAATACTCTGGCAAATTAATGCGCTACCTCTCCGGCTAATTAAATTAGAAGGGATCAAAACGACAGAGCCGCTTTTGTGGTGGACACAATGTTGTGCTTCACGGCGCCTTTCGCTCGGGGTGAAAATTTTTTGCCATTTAGTACCCAGCTCTGCCTGAAGCCCCACACTGGACTCTCTAACGCAGTCGAGTTTCCTAATTTGCCCGAATGAGAAAGAATTATGAACTGATAATAAGAGAGAGAGGGAAGGAGCGCATGTAGAGCTTGGGGCAGGGATGAAGAGAAGAGAAAGGGGGCTGAACTCCATGGCAGCTGCACCTGAAGCGCATGCGATTTTTTATTAATTCCTGCCCAAAACCGAGCATTCAGGAGTAAAATTGCTGTGCAAATGACAAGAACAATTAAGGCCTCGATTTCTCTCCTCTGGACTTGCATGTGTGCGCTTGTGCGTGCGCGTGTGTGTGTGTGTGTGTGTGTTTGTGTGTGCACGCAGACGCACACAGTCGCTCTGCAGCCCCGTAACTGGATAACGTTGCTAACGAGTGGAGCGGCTTTGCCTTCCTTATTAACCACATATATCCGAGGCCCTTCGAGACTTTGCTCTTTAATTTAAAGGTTACCGTGTGTAGTTGGGCAAGGATTAGCGGTTAAAGGCGATAAAGGTAAATTACTATACAGAGTACAAAGGTGCAGTGGCTTGTGCCGGAGAAAACTGGAAAACAAGGATTAGCGGCGAACACCAAAGTTATTAAGGTGGCACCTTGATCTCAGAGGTGCAGCTGTGTACTGGGAATTATCGTCCTCACTTGCGTTGCTCTATTTGTGAAACACATGTAAGCCTTTTTAAACCATACCTGTGTACCACCTTTATGAGCTGTGTCTTTATGCAGCGCTACGAAGAGCACTGAACCGATTTGCCTTTTCCCCCCGCCACATTTCACAGCCTACATGACAATAATGACAACAATGCATTAGCACGTCGGAGCAGATAGTCACACATCATAAGCAATTCATGCAGGGTTTCGTCGACTGAAAAGAAATCACTTTTCAAACGGCTGTTAGGCGAAAGAAGTGCCTTAGCGTCTTTGGAAAAAAAAAAAAGAAAAAGAAAAGAAAGAAAGAACATCTGATTTGGATCAGCCACAGAATTCTCCAGCGTGTTTTGTATGCCTTCAGGAAATCTCTTAGAAGTCTTAGGAAGACCCCCCCCCCCCTCCTCCCTTTGCATGCACCCACACCCCTGTGCCCCCTCATCAACCCCCCCACCCAATACCAATCACGGGCTTGGCTGCATAGAGAGAAGCTTGGTGCCAAAAGGATTAACAATTAATTCCGCCATCAAAGTCCCTCACCTTGTCATTAAGGTGGGCCCCTTCGTCTCCTCCGAAAGCGATAAAGGGAGAGAGAGAGAAACAACATCTGCATTTCATGTTCAGCCCTGCCTACATAATTGCGTTCCATTTTCATACATCGCTGCGGCTGTGGTTGAGTGAGGCGACCGAAATGGCGCGCTTGGCTGTGATTCACACTGGAAGGTAAACAGGGGGATGAGTGTGAATTATGAATACAGTGCTGATACAGACAAAACAGGATGTGGACCAGACTGCAGTGTCCTAAGGTGCTGTGTGTGTGTATATGTGTGTGTGTGTATGAAATGTGCCACTACTGCATATTACCATGGTAATACGGATTTGCAGATATGGTCCAGTTGTTGAAAAGCTTTGCTGAGTGCTGCAGTTACTTTTTCCCCACGTAAGATTCATGATTTGTCAAAACAGTTTGTGAGAATATTTCAACTCCAAATGGTATATCTGTCATTTCGATATGACAGTACAGAATGAAATGTGTTTGAGGAACTACTTTAAGTGAATGAATTTGACAACTCAAACCCCAATTGCTTAGCACTTTTTGCCACATAACGACTAAACCAGTTGCTTTTGGAGTAACAGACAGTTGTTACAAGCTACTCGGAACATTCCAGAATGAAGTTCATTCTAGAACAGGACCTGCAAACTCAAAAGTCATTAGGGGACAGCATTTTTGGATTTGATTATTTTTAAGGTTTACCATACATGTTTTAAGAGCTGAGGTTGGCCTAGCCACTGCAAGGACAAAACATGCCAATGTGGAGCCAATGTGGAGAATAGCTAATTGAAAGCTGATCATATAATTAAAAGGAAAACTGAAATAATTTTCTTGTGATTAGGCAAGGGATTAAACATTATAGCTCAACCACTGCGATGCTCCAAAACAACCGCGATCCTTCTCTCTTCAGTTAATTTCATTAAATCCGCTGGAAAATGAGAGGGTATATTTCCAAGGGTCATTCATAAGGAAGTCATTCCCCACCATATTCCCTCACATACGAGACGGCAGTGAAGCTTTTATTGGCCCGTGGCAGCGATCCTGGAAACTCACAGTGTTCGGTCCACTAAGTGCGGCCGGCTCATCGCGCTGGGAACCAGAGGCACACAAAGAAAATGCAAGGAGTTCAGCTGCAGCAGTGGTGGCGATGAGAGGCTCCACGAAATAGGACTGGGGGACATCGGTGACAGCGAGGAAAGGATTCTGGGCTGGAAGGAAGCAGGGGTGGAGTGGAGTGAAGAGGAGAGGGGTGGGGTGGGGTGGGATGGGATGGGATGCTTGTTTCACCACAAACTGCCTGCAGAACTGAGTCATAGTCACCCAGAGAGAGAAAGACTCAACCCCACCCCACCCCACCCCACACCACCCAACTCACAGCCTTTAAACAAAACTGCATTAACTCTACAATCAAGTTGGAATCCTGAATTCTATGGCAGACAAATCACTTGACTTTGCATTAGTCAATGCCCCATTGTGTCGCCCACTTACATCCTTTAAGCCCTTTGCCCAACAGTACTTTACCATAAAGTTTGTTGCATACGTTTCAATATAAAAGAGATTGTGTAGGATAGAGTAGGCTGCAAAAGAATGAATGAATTTCTTTTAGTTTCCCTACCGCTTTGAAGGTCACCTGACTCATGACAGGGCCTTGAGGCAGGAAGTGAGAAGTGATAACACTGAGTCTGGGTAGCTGATAGCTGTCAGTGTCCTTTAGTGAACAGGAACACCCCACCCCACCCCTCTCAAACACACACACACACACACACACAGACACACACACAGATACTAATCCCCCTACCCCGACTGCTAAATGGTGTCTGGGTAATAAAGACATGTCCTGCCTCCTGTGTCTGCCTGTGTTGCCCTCGGGTCCAGAAATGAACTTTATGTCCACTCTGCTCCACATAGCCACCACAGGAGAGCAAGGTGATGTACGGCTGACTGCCATTAAAAGATCTATACCGACTGAAATGGCCAGGCACAAACTGGCTGACTTTGCTTATGACTAGATCAAAGACGTACAGTAGATGAAGTTGAAGTGTATCTCTGCTGATAGTTATTAATCTTCTGTGTGTGTGTGTGTGTGTGTGTGTGTGTGTGTGTGTGACACATAGTGGCTACAAATACGCAGAGGGAATCCATCTGTGTGCAAGAGTTACTGTTTAACTGGTACATTTCTGATCTTGGACAACTATATACTTAAAGCTGTTCATTTGATATTGTTTTCAGTCTTCTCCATACTGCTGCATTCTTATTTACCTTCAGCACACAGTGGTCTGCCATGGAGGTTAATGGTAGACAGACTTTATCAAAGAATAGAGACTGACCTATAAGCATCTTCCTCCTGTATCATTATTTCAAAAGCAGGGTTGATCTAACACCTACAGGGTGAAATGACTGCCATACCCATTAAAAGAGAGTGAGTGAGTGGGGAAGAGAGAGAGAGAGAGAGAGAGAGAAACAGAGAGAGAAACAGAGAGGAAGTTCATTTGACAATGGAAAGTGTATCATGAATTAAACAAACAGGTTTGTCCAAGCTGAGCGGCGGTGAGCGTGCTGATTGCCAAGAGCCGAGGTATGGTCCTCTGATGTGGGAGTACAGCACCGGAGCGGCCCTGGCGTGCCGGCTTTAATGAGCAGACAGCTGTCTAAATTGTAAGTTGTGTACTAATCCTGTGAGAATTAAGTCCTTCCTGTGCACCGGGGCTCCCCCCGCTCGGCTTCCCGTGCCGCTGGAGATTTGGGAGCGCGATAAACCTAGGGCCGCCACAGGTCTGTTATGAGTGGGAACCCCTAACGCAGGGGAGGCCAGCTTTTCTCATTGCTAAAGTCAACTGGGAGATAATGCCGTGACTCTAACAGAGCTCAGCAGTGCATTATCTGACATAAGAATGTTTTTCTACTTCCTCTTTTTCGCTCACGGGGGTGGGAGGCGGGGGAGGGGCTTTATTTAAGACCCCCTCGGACAGGAAGAGTGACTGGAGCTTACCAGTTTGGAGTGGACCGAGTCATCTCAGGTAGATAAGCATGTGAGGCAAAAAAAAAAAACAGACTGGATGTGAAAGTATTGGAGAAAGAGAGTGAGAGAGAGAGAGACAGAAACAGAGAAAGAGAAAGAGAAAGCGATAAGGAAAAGCAAAGGAAAAACATGGCAAAAAATGCCATGGCATTTTTAATCATTTTTATGTTTTTTAATTAGTAATGCTAATGTTCACACCTGTTGTTATTTTTAATTGGCTTTGGGAAGAATGCTGTGTTTTGTGTGAGATCTAATCAAAGGAATTGTGTGGCTGGTTTGGCCATGGATTTTCATGGGACAAGATGGAGGCCCCACCACTTGCATTGATAATATAACGGCTCCCGTTTAAATGAGGCAACGACAAGATGTTTTGTGTGAAGGTTGAGCACCTCAGAAGCCGGGTTGCTGTGTCAAGTGATTATGAAGCAATTATGCAGTGCAGATGTAAATGACACCCATCCACGCATGTCTGTCACCATCACTGTAAAGACAGCAACATCACCTAACCACCCCCCCCCCCCAACACACACACACACACACACATACACGCACAAAATTATAACTGCTTGTCTTTTCAACACGTCACTTACAGCACTTGCAGTCTATAAAAACTGACGTGTTCATTTTAGTGTCATAATTTTAGCATCACCAGTGTAGAGGAAAAAAAAACTGTAAAATATGTTTCCCCTGAAAGCCAGCCATATTTGTCAAATCCTTTGCCGACTAATTTTCCAATATTGCTGTATGAATATGCGAATGAAGGAGGCATGTGTGTGTGTGTGAGGTATGTAATGAGGGAACTGTATGAGGGAAGTGTGTGTGTGCGAGTGTTCCTTAATAAGGCTAGTTTATCTTGAGAACAAAAGCTTAACAAAGGGCAGAAGACCTCCTCTCTCTTTCACACAAAACGCACACACAAACTCACATACACACAAACATACACATACACATACATTCATGCACACATACACAGGTGATGGAATATGCACAAAGACTGTCGTATAATGGCCAGCCTATTTTGCAAACAGATGGTGATGGCCCTGTTGCCAGGATGAGGCCTGAAGAATTCCATTTTTAATTCCAGATTATTTGCCTCACTGCCATTTTCTGCCACTGGTTTCCTGAGGACAGAAAAAATGAACAAAAAAAAGAAAAAAAAAGGAAATAGAATGGAATTGGAGGGGTATGTGTGTGTGTGTGTGTGTGTGTGTGTGTGTGTGTGTGTGTGTTGGGGGGAGTGAGGGGTTTGGGGGGGTTAGTTTGAAGGTTGAAAGAACAAAAGCGAGTAGGCTATAGCCAGGGTCAAAGGGGACTTCAGAGAGACTGACTGTCTGTTCAGCTGCTAAGATCACCTGGACCGTTCAGGGGAAACAAGAGGGCAGGAAGAGACGTTTGCTTTGGCATGGGAACCAGACCCTTTGATGCCTGCGATAGCATTGGTGTGTGTGTGTGTGTGTGTGTGTGTGTGTGTGTGTGTATGGAGGGGTGGGGGGTAAACAGAGAAAGAGAGTGGGAGAGAGAAAGAGAGCGATGAAACAGAGTGAAGCCTCCACTATTAGGAGTGTGTTGGACTTCGTAATTAAGATAAACATGTTCTTGAAGGCAGCAATAGCTCCCTCTCCCCCTTCCACTCCATTTGTGAAAACAAGCTGAACATTAGAAACACACACAGTTCAGTGTGACCCAATCCTCGCTGGAAGTGTTGGTGGTCTCCAAAAAACACTCAAAGCTGCCTGCGTTTTGGGCTCGGCTTTGATTTAAACGCAGGCCGTGTTCTGTTGGTCCATTTGTCAAATAAATGTTCGAGGGGCTGAAAAGGCACAACTAAAAATAAAAGCCATTATGAGGCCATCAGTTTAAAAGTGTTTTTTAGATAAATGGGGAAAGACAAATAATGTTTATGTGAAACAATAAATGACAGTCTCTGAAAATCTGAAATGAAAAATATACAATATCTGGTGATGGATGATTTACTGAAGATACAGCTCATGATTGTATATAGTTTCGTTTATCCTTAGCCTAAGGCAATCTTACTAGCAATTTATAAATTTCAAGACTGTAAGCTGATGAAATCAAGGCATCAAATATGAATGCAGTTTTAATCACCAGCGTTACATAGAAAGCTTTATTCTATACATTTATTGAAGTAGTCACTTGCATTCTCCTTTATTAATATGTTATTATATTGTTAATAAATAAGTAAGAAAGCAAATAAGTGCCCCATTAGTACTGGCCTTTTAAGTTGTACACGTCTACTTTCTGTAGTTTTAGGGGAGCAAAAGGGCTGTGTTTTGTTGAAACTGAAGGTATAAATATTTTTTAAACATTTCTTAGGATTATACACATAAGCATACAAGACCTGTCTTCCTTCTTCTTTCTTTCTCTCTCTCTCTCTCTCTCTCTCTGTTTCTGTCAACGAAAAACAAAAACACTACAACACGCTCTGACGCACAGAGACACAGCATAATAACACAGAGACTGACGCCACTGGGGAGAACACTGAAATGGTTCCCTTAAGTAAACAGTTCCACCCTGGGTGACGCACGCCTGAGCCTTTTTGCTCAGAGATGAGTTGGATTCCACACACCTCCACCCAGTCCCACGTTTTGTCTCTCACCCAGGTTCTCCCTCTGTCACTTTCTCTCTCAGGTCTCTTTTGCTCTCCTTCTCTCTCTGGTTCCTCTCTGCCTGGTCTCTCCCTTTCTCTCTCTCTCTCTCTCTCTTTCTCTTCCTCCCACAGCTTTGTCCCTCCATGTTCACCAGACGAGGGAACATGTTATGCAGTCCTGCTGCAGCCTGTGTGTGGGACCCTGCCTGCCTGCCTGCCGGCCTCCCTGCATGTTGGTTTCCTCTCCAAAGCGGCACTCTGGCGTTTGGAGTTACTGGAGCTCCACTGTAATCATTTCACTGGCCCCAATCTGTGTGGGTGTGCAGTGCTGGCGCCGGCCACACAGCACAAGGAAGACAAGAAGAAGAAGAAGAAGAAGAAGAAGAAAAGACAGAGAGAGAAGAAGAGGACAGACGGAGGGAGGGGGGAAACGACAAGGAAAAAAAGTTGCATGGGAACCCAGTTAAGGTTGAATATTTATTAGAAGAAGCCATCTGGCGTCAGACTGTCTGTATTGGGGGGGTCTCTCTTCATAATAGTTACTCTTCGTTTTCTCTCCTTCACTGACTATCACACACACACACACACACACACACACACACACACACACACACACACACACATGCATAGTCTATATGGTGTATGCTTCACCACATGTTCTTAAGTTACTGTAGCCTTTATCATTCTAACAGCATCAGATCATTAAAAGACTGTTTCCTCATCTCTACAATAAGAAGGTGCAGACTGAATATCATTTAGCCATATCTAAACCAGTGCATCTCGCTCACATAAGATTTTGACCCTTTTTATGCAAGTCAGCATGTCAGTATGCCGTGTACCTGATTTGTAATCACACCTGCTAATACACTGTATTGTTTGTATGTACACTTTATTGTTGTGTATGTGTGTGTGTGTGTGTGTGTGTGTTAAATGAACAAATCCACATGATGTGGCATTGTGCCGAAACACAATGAGTGTGATGTTCCAGAGCAACGCTGAGAACATGTGTTTATGTGTGAGTGTGTACTCATGAGAAAGACAGAGAGAGAGAGAGACAGAGAGAGATGGAAGATAAGACAGAGAGCGGGTTGTGGGGGGGGTGAGAGAGAGAACGGGAGCATGCAGTGGAATTCCATTGGGAATGTAGGGGAACCAGCTGTGCGGCACCCCAAATCCCGGCGGAATGCGCAACATTCCCAATGGGAGGGAAACCACTGTGAAAAAATCTTCCCATTCACAGGCCTGAGTCAATGAGACAAACCACACACGCACGCACACACACACACACACACACACACACACACACGCGCGCACACACACACACATACACACACAGATATGATATTCTCTTGTTTGTACATACAGTAGGCTCCTCTTTACTGAGGCTCCTCTGCAGAGTTGCTGTTCCAATGCCCAACCAAACTGTCTGTGTGGCTGAGTGACAAGTTCTTCTTCAGCACCAAGTGAATGAGTGGTTACTAATGGAGTTTCAAGTGTAAACAATTTATTTAAAATACATCCTCATATTATTAAGTGTATAATCTGTTTATGGGTATGTAGATATCTATTTAATTCACTATTCCTTGATGATGACATACAAGTTGTGTCCATCTAAGAAAAAAAGAAAGAAAACACAGCCCAAAGCAGTTCTCAACAGCTGCACAGGACATAACTGTCACAACCGCTAATAATCACATAGATTATTCTTTCTTTTCCAGAGAAGAATCTGAGGAATGTTGATGTCCGGGCAAGGGCATCTGTGTGGCATGATGTAGGGTAAAGTAGATTAATGGTGGCCTCACTTGATGTAATTACATCAGCACGTCACTGGCTGCCTGGCTGACATAGGCAGCACTGTGCTAAATATGGGAGCCTGATGAAGTTGCCCATTAATGCACATTCCTCTACGTGTCGTACGTCGTTAAAATAAATAAATAAATAAATAAATAAATCAAGCATCACAAAATGTTTCAAAAGCTGCCCCAGAGCAAGGGGTTCAGGTCCCAGAACGATTTATTTATCCCCTATGCAAGTTGGCACTAACTATGTTAGATCTTTGTAAATCTTCGTCTGACACTACTCTGTTCTCTCTCTCTCTCTCTCCCTCTCTCTCTCGCCTCTCTCTCTCCCTGGATGAAGATTGTCTTAGATAATCTTGAAAATTATTTTTTGCAGCTGTCACCAAAAATAGGCACTTGCTTAATATGAACTAAACTGATGCATTTTGTGAGAGAGGCGATTCACTGCCATCTTGTTCCCTCCCTTGTGTAGCATATCTGGATAACCCTCACAATTGTGTATATCTAATATTCAAATGTCACATGAGAACAGAACACAAATGGAGCATTTCAGGAAGGCTGTATTAATGTCCTAAACATAAGACGAATCCAGTTCAGCAAAACTTCACTTTGTTGTTTTAAATCTTATCAAACATTTAAAAAGGGGGGGAAAATGGGCATCATTTTTGCAATCTCTGCCACAGATATGATCACAGGCACACCTTGTTATATTTTGTTTTGAGGTCAAAAACTGACAAGGAATCTCAGTCTTACCATAGAGATCAAAATTTCTCTTTGATCCTAGGGACCCATTTTACTAATCTTCACTACCCTGAGCAAACCTTGGCAATCAAGTGAGCATACATTACAGAACCAAACTCATGCCATTGTGTCCTTGCCCCTTCCTATTATAGTCTTACGTCTCTGTCCGATATCTTATGCAACAACTTCTCTTTCCCTCCTCTACTCTCTCTCTGTCCATTCCCTCCATCTCTCACTCTGTCTCTTTTCTTTGCTGTTTATATGCCCGCACAGGTTCAGTGGTTGATTTCTGTCCCTCGATTAATATTACACAGGCCGCGGTGTGGTGAACATATCGATCTGCTCCTCTATTTCTTTTCATCTCCACGGAAAGTCGTAGTCCTGCCTGGCTCGGATCAGCCTTTGGGCCATGCATGTAATCTTCAACTCGGGGAGTGTAGGCGCATCTGAAAAAGAAAAAAAAAAATGGGAGTACGTCGTTCCTCGCCGTCGAGAGAAACTTGTGAGCGGTAAAGTTGTCCGATTGATTAGGCCTGCACCTCCCTTTGATCCACTCCTCTAACTGTATAAGGCAGCAGTCCTCCCCCAGTACCCCGGCCTGAAATTGATCCATCTCTCGGCATGACTGAAACCCCAAAATGAACGTTAAAGGCGCTCTTCTATTATTCAAAAACCCTCTCATTAAGACACAGGCTCACTTTAAACCCAATAAATCATTTGAATGTATTTTGGAAAGGAAATTTCTTTTTAAAAGGAGGTTTTGAACTGATTGTGTATTGGTTACTCTACTGCATGCTGTTGGACCGTAGCGGTAGAGTCTTCCAGTTCAGTGAATGAATTCATACTGGTTACTTGACTTTCTTGACATTTTGTCCTTTTCTCTGGGTTATATGCTGTTAAGTAACTCTGGCCTTTAGATAATAGCTGTGCACCAGATTGTAATGAAAAACTTTCAAGTATCATGTTTATGTGGCACTGAAACCAGTAATATTCTGATTTGCGCTCTATATCTCTCTATCCTTGGGCCCAAGTGCATATTAATTGTTCCACATTTAATAATTTCATACTTCATGTTAAGATAATAAAACACTCGTCTGAATAAAGCACCTCGGCAGACTATGTTTATAAAACATTTCGGTATTTGTAGGTGCACAACATGCATTCCAATTATGGGGAGATAAAACAAAATTAAAATTTCATTTCTCTTCAGGAATATAAATGCATAATTTTATGAGCAAGAAAAAGTGCCAGAGAGGTAAGTACCTTGCCAGCTCGATGAAAAATGACACCAATTAAACCTCAAATTGCTTGTTTTCTCATAACATACATATTTTCATAACTCTTGAATCAAATAATTACTGCCTTTATATTAAACACAATAAAACAGAAAACAGCCAGTTTCAGAGGAGCTGCATAGTCAATGTTTTAATAGAATTTCTCATCAAGCTTGTAGAACAACAGAAGCTAAAGGATTTGTAAAAAGCAATGATCTACAGTGTAGGCAAAGTTATGAAAGTAACACCAAAGAAATATTACATCATTTATCTTTGGAGGCTCAGAAATATGCATATGATTTCATTTTTGATTAAATGCCAAGAGGAACATACTGGTCCCTAACAGATTACACAATTTCTACATTTTAGAAAGAGTGTTCTGTAGCAACTCTGTGCCAGGAGGTAATTTTTATGCAATTCTTTGTAGAAACCAATTAATCCAACAACTTCCTTTTTATACCATTAAGTCTTAGTTTCTCTACCAAAGTTTCCAGAAGCATTATGTGTGAGTTTTCTTATCTGAAATGAAGAGTTGTAAGGCAACACAGTCAATGTTTTTTTTTTATTTTTTTATCAACATTGCACTCAAGTTGAGCGATGGATTTCGTGTAGTCAGAAAATGATTATGGTTATTTCCGTAAAAAAAAAAAAGGAAAAAAAAGGGTACATGCATCACTGTTCCTATGGATTACTTTCTTCTTCCCAACATGGCCACCTCCCAACATTCCCCTGTACTATTACTCTCATAAATGATCAATTTGCTTCTGGCCTTTTCTTCTTCAGCAAACAAGACTTCACCATCAGGTACTGTGTGTCTCATACACTCAGCATACACACCCACACACACACACACAAACACACACACATTCACAGACACCATTACCAAATATGAAGTTGTTAAAGCAGTGATACAATGACAGATTCACAAATCAGACTTGATTGTCAGAATTGCCTGTCATCTGTAACAATCAATCAGAAAACATTTGTGTGTGTGTGCTGTGCGTGTGCACGTGTGTGTATGTGTGTGTGTGAGTTGGAAGGAGTGAGACTGTCAAGGGGGGACGTGTTTGTCGGGGGAGTCATTCTTCCGGCTCGTCTGGGAAATTTGCACAGCTCTCCGCACCAAGAGGACAAATAATACTGTTATCTGTCAGAAGTCTGATTTAACTAAGTGTGCTAGTCAGTATGTGGTTGATAGGCCAGAGAGAGGAAATGTCATTCATGTTGTTTGGCGCTGGCAACAACATGGTTTCCCTGACTGGGTTCTGTATGATAAATAGACATAAATTATACAGTTGATCGGGGCTGGCCTCGTCCCCCGACTCCCAGTACCACTGGCGCTTCGACAGCAGTCTGTCTCTCATTCGTCGACAGGCTTGTGCAGAGCCTCCACACGCCATTAAGTTGGAATATAAAAGTGAGAACATAACAAAAATAAAGCACTGCGAGGGGACTCAACATGGACGCTTATTTACGACAGTGGCAGTCATGGTGAATGGGAGTGGAGCGGGTCTCGTGCAATTGTAGAAATGTGCAAATGTATAAAATCATGGACGACCTGTGATAATTGTTTTAATGACCATCTGTGATTTTTCTAACATGGAAATCACACATACACACTGCATATGCACACACACACACACACTGTTGGTAATATTTTTCCGTGGTGAGAAGAGAAGAGAAGCGAAGCGAGCGGCGTCAGACAGAAGGAGGGCAGGCGGGCTGTTAATAACGTCACTGGTGTCACATGCTTTAATGACCCCTGTCACCAGGCAAGCTCATTCTCCAGGTTGTTTTGTCTCTTTCCAAACTCCTCAGCCTGCAAAAGGGAAGCAAGCAAGAGGAGAACAAAACAGAACGGCCTCTCTTCCCGCAAACGTAAAACATTCGTCTGATTGGCATTAGGCCCCATTCTTCCGACAGAGCACATTTGATCTCCGAGCAACTCCCCCACCACACCCCTATCCCCACCACCAAACCCTCCCTCTCTCCACCAGTCCGCCACTGATCTCAGCTCTCTTCATTCCATTTCTGAGATCCACCCAGCCCTTAATTGTGACCTTAATTGTGGCGGAATCCTTATCCCACCCGCCCACCCGCCCGCCCCCCAGCCCTGGATGCGGAGAGACCGTTCTGTGGAGTGACTCCACGGGCCAGAAATTAATACCATGTGAGGGGAGCAGGGACCTGACCACAGCCGAGTAGTTGAGGTGGCGCCATGACGCCCGGGCCTACAATTGCGTGTCGAGCTGCCAAAAAAACATTATTTAAGCGTTAGATTTAAGAGACTGCACCCCTCTCCTCCACCCTTAACTCAATCCCACCTCCCACCCCTTCCAACACACACACACACACACACACACACACACATACATACAGCACTCATATAGGAAATGCTGGCTGATGTCACCAATCAATCAGAATGGAGAGATGGCAATCAGCCGAACTGTGAGAACGACAGTCTCTCTCTCTTTTCCTTCTCTCTCTTGCTCTCTTGTTTTTTTTTTTCTTCTGTCAGCATCTCCTCCATCTCTTGCTTCTCGTACGAGAGGGGCGAACCGCAGCTGGAAAGATTTCTGTCCGTCATAAGACTGTAAAAGTCTGGTCTTGTGGAAGACTGCGCTCATAACCTCCAACCCGGACTCGCACTGCCATTGGTGATGTGTTTTAATGCAGTGATGTGTTCCACCTCATCCTTTAAGCAAGCCTGTGTGTGTGTGTGTGTGTGTGTGTGTGTGTGTGTGTGTGTATGTGCATGCGCGTGTGTGTATGTGTGTGCGTGTATGTGTGCACTACAAGCACATGTGTGTGAAATCTTGTGTGTGTAAATAAATAGATTTCCTTTAGCAGTTCGGCTCAGTGCTTTTTATGTCGCCCAGCTTGCTAACGAGGTTGAAACCTGGGGAAATATCTAATTTTATGTGGCTGAGGGAGAGAGACAGAAAGAAAAAGAGAGAAAAAAACCCCTTTCATTTAGGAAAAAAAAATACGCACAAGGAATAGAGGAATGCATAGAGTCTCACTGTTACAGCATGGTGTCTTGTGTTGTGTTGTTTACAGCGTGTTGTTTTGTGTTGTGTTGTTTACAGCGTGTTGTTTTGTGTTGCATTGTGTTTGTTTATCACTTGATTTTCCTTCAGGGTTTTGATCCCACTATTTTACACGAGCAACAGACTTTTAAGGTTTCTTGCTACAGTTGATTAAGTCCTCAGTGACTCTACCTGTATGTGTCTGTCTCAGCAGGGTGTTTTCACAACGAGTTTCAAAGGCATCCACAACAGAAACGGTCCCATTACATGAAGATTCGGAAAAGATAACCAAAATATCTAAACATAACAATGAGTGGAACACTAGCCTAATTCATGAAAACCTTTTTGATGTTCGGTCTTCTAAACACCTTCCTGGCTATCGTGTGATCTCACAAATCCATATCAATAAGCTTTGACGAGACCTACCACAACCACACACATACACACTGACAAAAAAAACACACACACATACACACACACAGATCCACTTCCAGCACTCTCGGGAGGGACTGTGTGATGTTTCTGACAAGAACAAATATACTGTGGCGAGACTCTGCACAGCACGGGGCCCCCCATGCATGGAGGGAACAACTTGAGGCCCGGCAGGCACCTGTGGCAGGCCGGGGCCCAGGATGCAGTGCCTGGAGACGTGTGCCTGGGTTGAAAGGCCCCCAGTGCAGGGTAGGGGGTGGCAGGGGGGATACGGCACACAAGGCATAGTAATGGCAGCCCATTAAGCTCAGAAGAACAGCATCAGAATCACACAGGGGCAGAGCCCCATGAGACTCACGACAAGCTGGGTAAGACTGTGTCTGTGTGTGTGTGTGTGTGTGTTTCTTTCTCTTTGTTTTGTTTCTTTCTCTCTGTCTATTAAACTTTCTCTCCTCCTCTCTCTTTCTTCTCTCTGCTTTTGAACATATGTGTGTGTGTGTGTGTGTGTGTGTGTGTGTGTGTGTGTGTGTGTGTGTGTGTGTTTACATTTGTATGCGTATTTGTGATTGTTGCAGCATCAAGGATCGAGGGGGGTTGGGGACCTGTCTCTATCTTTCTGTAATTATTGTACAATCTGCCTATTGAGCTTTACAGTCCCTCCACTCTCTCTCTCTCTCTCTGTATGTGTGTGTTTGTGTGTGTGTGTATGTATGTGCATCTCTTTAGAGCTTCTCCAAAGGTGGCTAATGAACACACAACAGAGCTCTCATGACTTGGGTGGTATTTGAGTTTTTCATTGGGGTTAAGGAGCAAGGGGGAGAGAGAGAGAGAGAGAGAGAGAAAGAGGGAGAGAGAGAGAGGGAAGGGGAGAAACAAGCAGATGAAAACAAAAAGAAAGGAAAGCAGAACTAAGACAGAGCCACTCTCTTGTCACTGCGGCGACGGCGGCAGCTTGCGGTGAGATCACAGACCCCAGCTCTGGCATGAGTAAATAAGTATGAAGGCCCTCTGTGGCTCCTGCCTGCACACACCACACACACACACACACACAGACACACACACACACATAGGGTTTGAGAGGGGAATCGTCCCACGCACACTGGCCAGGGGGTCGCTCTTGTTCTGCCCTGTTTCGGACGAGGTCCAACCGCGCCACAGAGCTGATTCAGCTGGGCTCAGGGGTCCCAGAGAACAGCACCTCATGCGGGCCGCTTCCATAACACAGAGCTCCGCGCGGCTCGCCCCTGCTGGGCCCACGTTTCTCCCCGCACTGGGTCGGCCCGCCTGCCTGCCCGCCCTCAAACGCAGCGCTCGACAGGCACTCTCTACCCCTGCTGAAACATCTCGGAGACGATTTAAAGCAATTTGGCCCTAATAAACCAGAAGCCAAGGGAGACTCCAACAAAGAAGAGTGTGTGTGTATGTGTGTGTGTGAATGTGTGTGAGGGAGAGAGAGAGGGATGTAGCGAAAAAGAGAGGAATAGATGGATGGGAGGGGGGAGAATAAGAAGAAAAAGAAGAAGAAGAAGAAAGGGTCTCAGCCCACCATCACGTCAGTCGGCAGCTATAAATAGCCGCCATCAAGTTGAATTTATTGAGACATAATGAGAAAAGGATGTGAACAAGGAAAGGAAAGAAGAGGAGAGGAGAGGAGGATAGAGGCGAAGAGAGGAGAGGAGAGGCTTAGGCAGAACAGGAAAGCTGGATGTTCTTAACGCTTTTCTCATGTGAAAGTTCCAGGAGTGGGAGGCCTCACTGAGGGACAAAGGGAGGGAAGGAGAGAGAGAGAAAGAAAAAAAAAGATAAAGAGAGAGGGGAAGGAGGTTGATGTTGATGGCTATTTTTTTCCCTCTTAGGTTCAATGCTCTGGGTGTCAGCTTTGGTAGCGATGCACAAAGGGACGAAGGGAAGGTGTCCAAAAAATCCACCTTTTACGCACCCCTGGGGCTTTCCAAGGCAACGGCCTTGTCTCTCTTTTTTTTTGCTGTATAGATTTACAGCCGATCATTTCCTTGGCAAAAGTGGCTGGGGACATGTTGATGCAACTGACACAAAGTTACAATCCTGCCTCGGCTTTTGCAATGCAAGCCGTTCCATCTCAATAAAAAAGGCAAAGGAATTGTAATACCCACTAAAAGGTTAAAAGCAAAATCCAATCTTAGGGGGCATAAAGGGATGACTGATATATCAGGCCGCATGTTTGTGTGTGTTTGTGTGTGTGTGTGTGTGTGTGTCTGTCTGGGTCTAGGTCTGCGTGTGTGTGTGTGTGTGTGTATGTGTGTGTGTGTACGGTTTATCTGGATATGGTACAAGGAGATCTTAGGCTCTCGTGACTGTTTCGTATGCCTTGTTAATCAATGACAATTATATGTCCAGAATTATTTCACACCTAGGCTGTCACATCTCTCTCTTTTCACAGGTTAGACACACAGCATTAACATGTCACTCCTGGGTCAAAGCTCCTTTGAAAAGGGAACGAATAACCTTTAAAGAGTGGAATGACTTCGATAATGAACCCCAGCTTCCCAACAGCCTGTCACATCTGTCACCAGGTTTTACTATCAGTTTTCCTACAATCAGAGATAGAGAGCGAGAGAGAGAGACAGGGAGAGAGAAAGAGAGAGAGTTGTTGAGAAAAGTGTCCTTCATGAAGGTGTAAGGTGGCTAGCAATGCTCTTAACACATTGCATCAGATTAATTCAATTTGGAAAATATTCAACTAGAAAATGGAATTATTAGCAGGTTGCGGGTGATAAGGGTGGGGTGTGGCTGTGTGTGTGGGGGGGTGGGGGATGGAGGGTGATGGCGGTGTTACTCTGTGTCGCCTGACGACACAACGTGTCAAAACACACATCATAAATCTCTCTGATGGAAATGATGTGACACTCAGAGCTCTTGTAAGGGGAGAATATGAACCCTATCCAAGCACTGGGGTCGTCATGGATGTGTATGTGTGTGTGTGGGTGTGTGTGTGTGTGTGTTTGTGAGAGAGAGAGAGAGCAATGACACACCATGCCTCAGTGGCAGAACTGATGGAAGCCAGCAGTAAGCCAACAATTTCATATCTGTGTGATGGAAACTTTTTGGGGAGTTTTTAACTAAAAAAAAGAGTTTTTAACTTAAAAAAGAGTTTTTAACTTAAAAAACGTATAACTCATTGCATCGCCAAAGAAAACACATGACCCTACAGTAAAGCACATTATATGGACAGCAACTCAAACCGGTCTTCTGTAAACCTTGTTGCATGTGCAGATGGATGTATCTGATGTATCTACTCAAACCTCAGAGCTATAAAAGACACTGTTTATTGAACACATATAGAATAACGTGCACGTGAATTGCTAGCATATGCTGGCATACTCAGATTTGTCTTTAAACAATAAATCTACAAAGCGCTAGTTCCAGATTAAAAGGATCCTCAGGCACATATTTCATCTGTTGCCAAAAATATGGAGATGACAATCAACTGAATGTCACATGAGCTCTGTTTTGGACTCACTAACTTCTCTGGACTGTCATTCAGTTCATCATCAAAGAGTGTATCATTTGTGTGACACACAGGCAGGCACACACATACACACACACACACACATACACACACACACACATACACACACAGAGACATCAGTGTATCTCAGGTCAGTTTATAAATGTTCCTATGGCACTGACAAAGTACACACCTGTAGCTCAAAGCGAGAGAGAGAGAGAGAGAGAGAGAGATGTGAACAAACATCTGTCTGTGAGTCCTATGGGATCAGACACAGGCACCTCGCTTCAATTATCACATCAGCGAATTCTCAGGAAGCCTGCACTCACTGAAGACCAAGCTGGCTTTGACTCATTTACACGGTACACTGTTTTACACACACACACACAAACACACATGTGTGTGTATATGAGGCAAGGTATTTGAATCATCACAGGACATTATGTCATTTAAAGAGCACTTTGATAGAATCCAGGCACAGAGCTCTGCTGCCAGTGAAAGTTTTCAAATGGCACAGAATGTGCGTGTGAGTGTGTGTGTGTGAGTGTGTGTGTGTGTGTCTGTGTGTGTTTGTGTGTGTGTGTACTCCATTATATGGCTGTCAGCTTTGTGTGCAACACTTTCACCTTGACACACACACACACACACACACACACAAACACAGCTTATTGAGCGGCTGCTGGCGGCCTCAGGTGTGGCTTGTAAAGTGCTGTGCTGAGAGGATACCTGTCAGTAGGCCTGTGTTCAACATCAAGGGCTGTTTCTTCTCCCTGCACTGTGTGCATGTGTGTGTGTGTGTGTGTGTGTGAGTGCTTGTGTGCTGTTTCCTTTTCTACACAGGGCCTGTTTCACTGCATACCAAAGCACTTCTCTGCTCTCTTCTACCGGGCTTTAACATGGAAGATCAATAAAAACCTTTTGCCACAATTTAAAGGAGACATTTTATCAAAAAGGTGCTTCATGCTTTCATACTTGCCAAATATCCCAAACTATATTATCAAATAAAAAGAAATATCCATCGAAATTTCATGGCTAACAAAGCTTTTTGCATTTTTTGATCTCTTTTATCTTTTGATCTCACTTATGTTTACTTCAATCAATACGTTCACATGCACTAAGAGAAAATCGAATTATTGCTTTAGTAGAATTAAAATAAAACTTTGAAAATACATGTATACACCTCAGTCCGGCTGAAATCGAATCAAACCGGACTACACATAATCCAATTAAGACATCCAGATAATGCAGTTAAAAATCTCTCTTAGATATATATGGCAACTCCGACTAGCCGAGCTATTGACTGGCCATTCCCCTTTCGGAAATGACAGAGACACGGAGGTCGGTAACAACATTGCTGGCTTAGTTTGTGCAGCATGTACAGCATGTATCTCACGTGCAAAACAATCAAAAGTAAAAACAATCAAAAGTAAAGTACAGTGCTGCAGCGTTGGCCATCTCTTCCCTCTTATTCCCATCAAATATTTCCATAGTCTTCAAACTTACGCTGGAAGTTTGTAGTCTTGCATCTAGCATCTTTGTTTTGATTTATTTTTATGTCTTCACCTGCATGGCCAGGCTAGTATAAACGTGAACGCCAATATATCATCATTTACCATTGCGGAATCAAACACACTAATTCGATTTTCTTCTCGTGCATGTATACTCGGATTCTCTGGTTAAATCATCATCATTAGCTCGGTTATTGCCAATAGCTCGATTTAGATGTGCTTATAAACGTACTGACTGAGAGAACTCTTATACTGTAACATCCTACCTAGTTTTAGGCATTGGTATCCATTAATAGTATATTTGCACCTTCTTAGATTGCATATATAACATTGTATCATAGCCATACTATTTAGTTTAAATGAAAAATAAAGAAAGTGATATCTTTATTGGTCAGATCTTAAAAGTAAACATTCCATACCCTTGAGTGCAGAGGGCCTGAGTTGTTCTTTGGCCCAGAAGTGATTCATTCAACATTCCTTAAAGAGTAAACAGACAAATACGTTTGTGTGTCCTGTACGAAACATACTTCAGGTTATTTTGCTGGAAAATGACAGCCTAATCTCCAAAAAGCCTAGATTAATGAAGACGGGATAAACCTGTTGACAGCGAGGGAGCTAATGTAAGCCAGCAGTGTAAGCCTCTCAAATGCAAAATGTTTCTGAAAGGCCTTCTAAAACAACAACAGTGGCCTCGTTCCATGTGCAAAAAAGTATTCTGTCTGTGGAAATGCCAAAAAAATTGCAGTGTTTTTGGAATCCATGCTCCATTCTCTGCCCACTCTTTCACTCACACCCTTTCTCTCTCTCTCACACACACACATACACACACACACACATACACACACATACACACACACACACATTCTCTGTCTTTCTGTTGCTGGCTCCTCAAAGTTCCAAATCTCATCAATATGGCTCAGATAGCTAAGGTAGGCCAGAGAGCCTAAGCACAACAGATGGCAGCCTTTGAAGTAACATGTGTACTTATTGTTTGGTAATGTTCTGTGCCTGAATGTATTCTCTTTTTCTCTCTGTTTAGTGCTAGGGTAACTCTTCACCTCTGGCCATTCAACAACAAGAGAGTCAAAGACAAAAATAAAACATCCTCATCACTGAACTAGCAGGACATTATCATGGTTTATGTGTTTATCTTTTTAGAAAAAGAGATAAATGCAACAAGAGCGCTTTTCCTTAAAAGACGATAATTTCCAAAGTAACACGGGTTGGACCTCAGACGTGGTGTCGCCGATGGGATAAGCTGACACATGGGGAGAGGTTTCTATATCCATCTGCAGTGCGCAGAGGTGACATTTGTAAACAGTATAAATCTAACACAGCACAACCCCCCACACACACACCACACACACACATTCACAAAACATACCAAGGATAAATGAAGCTGAAAAGGACTGCAGCTTGTCCTCGGGTCAGCAGTGCGGAGGGAGACGAAAGGACAGACTGTCTTGGAAAGTGACCAGGCCTACAGTGGCCAGTTTCCAGTGAGCTGTTTCTGGTCACACAGCGGCGGTCAGTCTGGGATGACTGAGAGACTGGGGGCTTTGATGGGAGCAGGAAGGTGATCGGAGTGGCGCCAAGGCCAGTAACAATACCGTAGATCACCACGGGACTGGTGTGGCTGGGACCTAAATCAACTGTTTGGTTTAGCTGTCCTACCTTATTCCAACAATCATACCGACTCACCATTACAAAGACCAAAGAGCTAAGAGTGACGGAGAGACAAAAACAGAGAGAAAGACAGAGAGAGAGAGAGAGAAAATGTGTACATGTGAACTACACAGAAACAGAAAATGGAGACAGTTTAAGAAGAAAACAAATGGATACACATCCACAAAGGCGAGAATCATACATTCATTCTGTCACATGACTGGATTAGAAGTGCTCTTTCACTGTGGACCTGATGACAGCCTTGAAAAGGCACAAACAAGACTGATCTCAGGCTTTACTGAGTGGCATTAGAGCACTGGAATGGTACAGGAGAAGAAACGTGTGAAGCGAAACGTTTCCGTTCGAGAGCCGCGCGAGTCCGACCACCCAGTGCTTGATGACACAAATCTGAGAGGCAGCGTACACATCTTGTGACACCAACTTTTGGTGTTGTTTGCACAGAGTGACCCGACAGATGTGGTTCATTCTCCCCCTGACCTGATGGTGAGAGAGGGAGGGGAGTGTGTGTATGTGTGTGTGTGTGAGAGAGAGAAAGAGGGAGGGGAACAGGATGGAGGCAGAAGCAGAGAGAGAGAGAGAGAGATGAGATTCTTTTGTTTTGTTTGAGTTTGAGGTTGTGCTGACATACAACTATTTTTAGACATTCCTCTAAAGTGCCTCAGTATTGTAAATGTGGGAAAAGTCTGTCCTTTTCCCTCTGTGTGCTTTTGATGTTTCCCAGCAGTACCCCTGTGAGCAGTATTTGTGTGTGTCCGTGTGTCTGTGTGTGTGTATGTGTGTGTGTGGGAGAGAGAGATGGGTGGATGGGGGTTTCTATGAAGGGGAGCATGTGTGTGGGTGTGTTTGTGAGAAACAAAGGGGAAGCATGTGTGTATGCACGTGTGTTAAGACTATGAGAAAGAGAGAAAGAGTGTGTGTGTGTTTGTGTGTGTGTGTGTGTGTGTGTGTGTGTGTGTGTGTGTGTGTGTGTGTGTGTGTGTGTGTGTTCTAGACCAGAGACTGCAGGAAAGAACTTCCTCTTTGGATCCTCTCTGTGTTCTTTCGAGAGAATGACATTCCGAGGCTGTTTCACTTTCGGACAGGAAGTGGAGCGCGGCCAAAAATGATTAAAGCTGGAGAAAGCATAACAGTTCCCGCGCTGCAGCCTTGCAGCGGGAGTTTGGAGTTTGACACTGTGTCAAACACATGTGAAATACTGTTTCATAAATTTGAGGAACATGGCAATAGGGAGAGCAGGATCTTGGCTCTACCTCGTGCTAGCTGAGCCATATGTATGTGTGTGTGTGTGTGTGTGTGTGTGTGTGTGTGTGAGAGAGAGAGAGAGAGAGAGAGAGAGGGTGGGTGAGTAAGGGGTGTGTAAACAGTACATAAATGTGTGTGAAAGAGGAGTGAGCTAAATATATGTGTGTGTGTGTGTGTGTGTCTGAGAGGGAAAGAGAGTGAGAGAGCGATTGGGAGCTAGCATGACCATCAGAGACTACATACGTCCAGCAACATATCAAAACAAACACTTAACCCAGTAGGAAACACCCACAAACTCCCTCTTCATCACTTCTTTCAAGCAGACGGGAGACAAACCAACACATCTTGTTTTCTTTCCCTCTGTCTTCTTCTCTCTCTCTCTCTCTCTCTCCCTCTCTCCCTCTCAACGTACACTTCAGGTTTTCTCTCCTGTCTATATTTGTTGGTTTATTTACAACAATAGGGGCCTAAAAGTGGGTATTTTTAGACGAAAGGCAAAGCTATCCCTCTCCCCTCCAAAGTATTTTGCATGTAAAAAATGCATGAGTGACAGAGGGGTTTCAAACCAAAAGGGCCATGCATACTTCATGACGCTATGCAAGCCAGCCCATGACATAGGGTCAACACGAGTGCAACATATCCTGATTTTCAAAAAGAAAAAAAAAAACATATATATATATATATATATATGCTTGACACAAGATTGTCTGCATGTGATCAAATATTCATCATTGCAATCAATATTTCAAGACAGGACAGGTTGCTTTGTGTTGTCATCTACCTGTGTAAAACTGATAGTAGGATGATGTATGAGACCTTTTTTAGAGTTCCCCACTCAGAATTGAAAAGCTGTGATATCTCCCTCCCTCCCTTCCTCCCTTCGCTCCCTGCGCTGGCTTACTGAATGTTTTCATACCTAGAGGCATGTCTTTTGATTGTTCTTTTGGACTAAAAATGAACCATTACTCAATCGACATGAACAGGAATTGTATATGAATGGTTTTTTCCCATTCAATTTATGGAGGGCAATGGTAGAACGAAAGCAGATAAGATGTCAAGGTGCGCCCACTCCTCCGCAAAATCCTCGGGAGGACAGGGGAAGCCATATTTCTCCAGTTCCACTAAATCATATTTGCTTCCAGTGCAGCTTGTATCTAAAAATTGGATGTCAGTGCCTCCCTCCCCTTAAAAACCTGGCTCTGGGGAGCCTCAGAGAGGGTTAGATGATTCCCTCAAAGCTGCAGAGAACACACTGCAGAAGGATCCAGCAATGTACGGGACTTTCCTGGTTGATTCCTCCTCCTGTTCAACCCTCCTCTGCTGCCCTATTCAGTCCTGTGTTCATGGGTTCACCTGAATAACAACCCCCCCCCCACACACACACACACACACTCCCGCTGAGACGTTCTCCTCTACAGCTATTCACTCTGACATGCTCACCTGTTCAGCCTCGTCTGCTCTTTTATTCAACCTCTCTCACTTCCCTAGAGAGAGCCTCTCTATTCTTCTATTCAATCAAGGTTCTAGAACGTTCTTCTGTTCAAACGCTCCTGTTCTTTTCCCCAGCCTGACATGCCTTCCTGCTCAAGCTTCTTTCTTGCTCAACTTCTTTTCTTACACAGGCCAACCTGTCCCTACAATGTAAAGCATCAAATGTATGACAATGCTACACAAATAAGCTTGAACTTGAACTGTTGAGCGCCTGTTGAGATTTCTGCCTTTTCAGCATTTATTCAGTGTCCAGCCTCTGCTCTGGTCACTCTTTCCTCTGCTTCCTCCTTCTCTTCCTTCTCTTCCTCCTGTTCAGTCTAAAGAATGTAATCCAGGGTGCCACTGCCAGTATGTAGGATTCCTGGTACACACTAGAGTGATCTACAGTGATTAATATCTGCTGGTTTCCTCTCACGTTCCTGTTAGTCATTTCACATGGGGGTTGGGGGCGGGAGGGTGGTTTGGGACAGAGAGAGAGAGATAGGAAGGGGAATGGAAAGACTGAAAGTTGGATTAGCAAGTTCTGATGTCCTGTCAATCAGTCGAAACGATGGCGGATTCCGAGCCACTTCGCAGACAAGTCGAATTGATTAGGCCAGTCAGTCAATGTCAGGGAGGGAACAGCTTGTCACCACGGCAAGAGGCGACTCCCCTTTCGAGTGTCGCTCTGATGCTGAACCCGCCGCCACCGTCATCGGATACATCACATCAAACCCCCACAAATGGACACCATTCCTCTTCATCTGTAATTGTGAACCAGTCTGAGCCCGCTGACGCTTTGACTCAATCCTCCCCCAGCCACTCACCATTTGATGCTGACAAGAAGGTTGTGTCACCGAGAGAGGAGGGTGGGGGTCATGGAGGCTGGGGTGGCGTGGGCTGACTGTAGGGTGGTGTGTGTGTGTGTGTGTGTGTGTGTGTGTGTGTGTGTGTGTGTGTGTGTGTGTGTGTGTGTGTGTGTGCATGTGTCGTGCTGGGAGGGGGGGTTATATTGGGAGGTACGGCTCCTGTCAAAACTGTTAGTGTGCATGATATTTAAGAGGTGCGCACTCTAATAGATATCTATCACAATATCAGCACTGCCGTCACCATTGCCATGGCTGCCGCTGATCCAGGGCTCCTGCAATATCACTTAACTTGATCTCTCCCATGGAGGCAAAGTTATTACTTCCTTTTTCAGAGGCTGAGATTTCTGTTTTTCCCTCCCTCCTTCCTTTCTTTCGTTTGTTCGGTTTTTTTTTGCTCCAGACTAGAAGGCTGGATGAAGTGACAGGTATGGAGGAGTGCGAGTGAGGGAGAGGCACATGCAACATGAATAAGTCAGCAAAGTTATTAAATATTTACAACTCAGATATCTCTCTTTGTCACATCCTCTTTAACAATGAGGACAGGAGTAAGATGTTGCCTTTTGAGAGAAGGGGAAGGGAGGACAGGAAAATGGCTTTTTGCCACACACACGCACACACACACACACACACACATACACACAAAGCCTTCAGTTGCAGCCCAGCACAGTGTGTTTTCTGGCCTGAGGTGGTGTGTTTTGGCCGCACCGCAGGAGTGTGTACACCTCTGAAAAAAAGAGCAATTAATATTAATGGTGACGCTGAAATGTGATGTCAGGAAGAAGAATAGCAGTCGTTTCATTTGTCTCTGAGAAAAGGGTACAGCGCATGGGGGAATATCATGAACACACCACACATTGTACTGACAGCCACTATAGCTGGTGAACTACGACCAAGGCACGTAGTAGCTATACCAAAGCATTTTATATCTAAATATTATAGGTATCTTGTACCTAAAATTGGAATGGGGACATTTATATCTGCGAGACATAAAACGAAAATGAGATAAACAACATCCTGCAAGTAGGAAATCAAAGCTGTCAACACCAAAAGTCTCCTGGGATTTCAACTGTTAGTGGGAGGATGCTGGGCCTCTTCAGTGAAGTGCATCCCTCTCCACCTCTTGCTTACATAAGAGCTGTAGACTGCACGTCACAAACCCCCTTTAGAGAAAAAGCACTAAGCTGTTTCAGGTAAGAGCAATTTAGCAAAAAATAAATGGCAAATGCAGCCTGGATGAATGGGACCAATAAACTGCTGATGTCCGCTCATACTCCTACAAAGCGGAGCAAATGCACATCTTGAAGAGGCACATGGACCGTTGTGATGCATTAACATACTCTACTGCTGGTGAAATATGTAGGCCTTAAGGATGAACTGTAGGATAAATCTAAGGAGGAGAGCAGAGCTTGCCAAGAGGAAGTCATGCAAGCTGCAGCCTTTCACGCATTTCTCTATGCAAACCGAGCCAAACTTTATCATAATATTACAATGTAAATCAAAAGTCATCAACTGTTAGCATGAGAGAAAGAGAGAGAGAGAAAAAGAGGGAGAGAGAGAGAGAAATAATAATGCAAACAGTAAATCCAAAAATCAAAACTCAGCAGCCCTCCTTCCTAAATGCACTGCTGTCATAAAAGCATTTCCATCGACAAATGCGCCTGCCGGAAAGGTCAATAGTTAATTAAATAATCTATCACCTTGGGATGGAGAGCGTGTACCATGGTACGCAATCAATGACTGAGGCATTAAAAGGTCAGCACGGGAGGTTTATGACAAGTCACCTGGTTAATATTTTCTTTGGAAATAAAGTGTTGGCTCTGCTACACAACAAGTAATGCTTGTTCACTCACTTCCTCAGTTCGCTCTCTCTCCATCTTGGTTTAGGGCCGCACTGTTTCAAATGAAGGGCTACAGCAGGGTTGTCGACAGGGTCTCCAAGTTCCAGTGCAATATACCGAAATGCCGAGGCGCCATCAGGGCCCTTGTAAACAGACTTGATTGGACATTCATAACAGCCCTTTACAATAAAGCCATAAAGTATGTCACTGCCTGAATATTAATAATGAATGAGTTTTTGTTTCATATGGCCATTACTTTCTGTAGTTACTTCATTTGTGTAATTCTGGACCACGAAGGGGAAAGGTAGGGCAGATTAGTTTGCAAACAAAGGGAGGATTGCAATTTCAACAGATGCTCCTAAGAAAACAATAATTATGCAAATTTGAAACAGAATAATCACTATCATATTCATTATTTATTAGGTTTATTTTCTCTTTTTTGCTATTATAAATTAGCTATGAGGTAAATAAAATTGTAGGGGCTTTTTCTTCTTTAATTACGCACATGGACGTCAACCATTTGTTTCAAAAATTGCTGGTGCAATTTCAGCATGACTATGGGGTAGAATCATGATGATTGCTAATTTAGCTTCAGAAGAAATCACCAATTTTTTGAATTTATATGCAAATATTTAAAGACCTTTTCAACACAATGCAACCCTCCAATTTAGAAAAAAAAAGTATGACAAGAGATGTAAAAAAATAAATAAATAAATAAACATACTGTGTCCTTCTCTCCAATTATTTGAACTGGGGACGGAGATTAAAGCCATCTGATAATTTACTCATAGATCTGTGAGGGGGAGATAAAAAAGCTTGATAACTACAGCAAATAGCACGGTCCCTTTAAGGTAACACAGTGAAACATGAATTAAGACAGGCAAATTAATTCAGAGACCTGCGAAGCACTTCACAGTATAATAAGATGGATTTGGAGCAGTCACACTATATTGTGCTCCCTATTCTCTTGTGTAATAATTTACACTACAATCACATAGCTTTATTATTGATACAGTACTGATACGTGGCGGAGGAAAGCCCCACGCTTTTTCAAACAGTATTTCACCCTGGCCCCGCACCGCTCTGTGGGAGCCGAGCTGCTGTTTATATAGCGGCATAAAAACATGCCAGGGCATGTTATTAATATTCCCCGACGGTGATACGGGGGAGACGCTCACATCCGCTGCTGCTCGGAGAGGTTGCCATAGTATCTGCCTAGGTCAGACCTCGCTTGGCATGGACTGGCGTAGCTATGGTGGGCCGTCCCGGACATTTTTCCCCGATGCCATGTCCGTCACTAAGAAGCAGCGCACCCCATTGCTTCCTGTATGTCTTGTAATTCTTCCTGCTGCTGCTGCGGCTGCTGCTGTTGTTGTTGTTGTTAATATGTATTTATTGTGGCTTTTCCGGTCATGGTAACCAAAACAAACAGTGGTGGTGGTTTAAAGAAAGAGGGGAGGCTGTGTAGGGAAGCAGGAAAACTCTTGCCGGGAGCGGCGGGGAGTTGCCTGGGGGCCAATGAGACAGCGCCTGTGGAGGCGCTTTTGTGTGGCTTATTTTCACACATATTGACTCAATAAAACTTTTGTCGTTTTGGTGAGATGGGGGGAAACATCTCGTCATTCGCCATGCGTCAAAGATGACAAGGCTTGCAGGAGTTTGGCTGGGTCCTTAATTAATATATGTGCCACAATAAATATGATTACAGGCATGAGAAAGCTTTCAGTGCAATGCTGATTATACACAAACAATTGAAGCTGTGTGTTTGCCATTGCCCTGCATGTCGAGTCCCACAGTTCTTAGATTCCATGGAGGCTATGCAGAGGATAGGAAAGAGCAAATTTAGGGGAGGGTGACCCTCGTCCCCCCTGGTCATTTTCTCCACGATGACCCTTGATGGAGTGATCGCCTGTGGCATCCGTTTGTCACCCCGGCCTCTCAGCTGTCACACTCAAATCCTTGTTGCGGCTAGCAGGCCTGCCAGCACCCGCGTGGAGATTTAGACATGCAAAGCGAGCTGGCATGACCGATTGGTCATGCTGATCGGACCCTCATCACTCTAATGACTTGGGCCTCCTCTCTCTCTGCAATGTTCTGAGCTGCTCTGACTGAACCTGACAGCAGAAATCTCCCAAGTTGACTTAACCATTTGCCTTTCCTCCCACCCCCCACCACAACCCCCCCAGCCCGCCACAACCCCTCCGTTCCACCACCATTGCAGTTTCAATGCAGCATCCATAAATACCCTCCCATTTGGGGCATTATTTACTCTGTATCTAACTGTCTTAAAGCATAATGCAGAAATCGGTCTCTTTCCTCCCCCACATTCTGACATGCCTGTCATGCCTTCCTGTGTAAGGCACCTTTGATGCTGTCGCCACATCGCCCCAGTTTGACCCACCCACACACCGGAGACCCCCATTATCCTCCCACGACTGCCACTCACCGGTCAGCTCCTAATCAGCCCTGTGGGGCACTTCAAACGCTCAGGAACTGGGCCTGACGCTTGCACTGAGCGCTCACACCAAATGCTGAGGGGCTGGGGCTGGGGGTGGGTGGAGGTGGGGAGTCAACTCTCTCCGCTGCACCTCCTCATGGCTTTGTGGCTCCGTCTTCTTTCATCCACACCGAGGCACTATGTGCACTTTGGCTCGACAGGAACAACCCCTGCTCAGTAATGACAGAGCCATGCATTTCAGTTTGCCTTGGCTGACCAACAAAGGTTAATTAGCCTAGCGGGGGGAAATACTATCCATTCAGGTACAGCAGATAGATGGGCTAAATGACTGAAATGCTATGGGACAGAATAATAACATCACTTTGCTTCATTCTCACCCTCAGTCCTTTGTTTGCACTGAGCTAACGTGCATATTAGGATACTCTCCTGCTCTGCCACAGATAGATAATAGAGCAAATAGTGCATTTGCACTAATACTACTTTATTTTCTCTGGACATTCCACTGAGCTTATTTATGTGCAAGCTAATGTTTACTTTGTTCTTTTGCTAATATCTCTGATGAAAGGGAGATGGCTACAAACTCTATATGAAGATGTTACCAATGTTACAGTTAACAGTTCCTCTGTTTCAAATCAACCAAACACCAACAACAAACACACATTGTTGTTGTAAGGAAGAAGGATTGGTATTAATTATGGAACTTGTATTTGGGGGATATATAATTTTTTTTTTATTAAAATTGGATTTCACAGCCATTGATGGGATCGTCGTTGTCTGGGAGTGTCCTGGGACGGCTCCTCTGTCTTTATCACATCCTACCCCTCGCTGGCCCCTTTGAGATAGAGCCGAGGGCAGCTTTAGTGTCATTAGCCGTTAATTGGAGGGATTTTCATTTACTTCGAAAATCAAAGGCTCATCTTAAAGCAACAAAGGCCCAATCCTTGCGCATTTTCGAGTCGTCCTAGACGAGGCCCAATCCGACGCAAAGACGCCTGGTGTTCAATTAGCCACATTTCTCCTGATAACTCCTGCAAACTTAGAGATAGAAAGCAAAGGACCCTCTGACATGCATAATCCATTGCTTTAGAAAAGGAAAAGAAGAGAGATTGAAGGAGAGAGAGTAAGGCAGGGAAAGAGAGAGAGAGAGAGAGAGAGAGAGAGAGAGAGAAGCATTATCCCAAGGAAAGAAAGACATTTGTTGCTGATTAACCAACCGCGTGGTTCCCACACTGCTTTGCATGAGACCCTGGAAGTAGAATAAGAAACAAAAACTGGCCCAGTCACCCTGCCCACAACAGGTCTCCCACCACATCAAACAGCGTCGCCACAGCGACAGCCGTAATTATTTTCACATTTGGGCTCATACGCAATCGAAAGTGTTCACACACACACACACACACACAAAACAAGACCATTGGTCCAAACCCGCAAGGGGGTTTTTACTAGATTAGGAGCGTTCACTTCAAATGTGTCAGATCTGTCCTTAAAGACAAGGGCATGTGAAAGACAGCTGAAAAAATATTGACTGTAAATCTCTGTTGAGGAACTTCAGTAAATACATACTCAAATACTTTGAATTGTAGAGAAAAAGATGCAAAAAAGGAAACCACTGCATGATGTTCAAACTAGACCTCATACTATTATTTAGCAGCATTTCGTAACTAATTAGTTATTAATATGTTGCTGCAGTTTGTAATGTATTTAGTAAGTGTATTATAACCGTACTAACTATACTCATGCGTTAAATGTTACACATGTGCAGATGTCTGGTAGTAATGCTGTAAAGCCCTGTGTTCCTGAGAGGTGATCTTCTCTCAGTGCCACTGGGCAGTATACTGGACAAGTAAACTTGTTCATAACCATTTATGGTGCGAAGGACTGATTATTCCCTTCTTATATGTCAATGTTATCCGGGGACAAGCCACTGGAGAGAAGGGGAAGGAGACATTCCACGGCTGGAGATTACTCATGAAGTCATCTTTATCACCTTGTTTCAGAGTGTGTGTGTGTGTGTGTGTGTGCGTGTGTGTGTGTTTACGTGTTAGAGAGAGAGAGAGAGAGACATAGAGAAAGAGTAAGTGAAAAGCTATAAAGTAGGGATTTTTTTTCCCACTGTGTTCTCTCTCTCTCTCTCTCTCTCTCTCTCTCTCCTCATCTCGCTTTCAGTTTAATCCCATCCTGAGCTTCTGCCCACCTGGTGCCGTCCCTCCCTGGTCACCCAGGACACTGGTCAAAGGGAACACACACCTACACACACACACATGCACACACACACACACACTGATGAACAGAAACGAGAGGAAGGACAAACGGGGGAGGAGAAGGAAAAAAAAACGACAAAAAAGCAAACGTCTCCTTGGAGGTCAAGTAGCCAAATTGAAAGAGCCAGGTAGTGGCGTTGGCTTTAATAAAAGGGGATAGGGTTTCCATTTACTCTGGGTCTCCTTAATGTATTGTTCTTGTCGAGAGACACAGAGAATGAGGCAGGGGCCTAGGAATACACTTTATAGACACAAATAATCGTAAATTGGGAATGTCACCTTTAAGCCGCGGCGTTTTTATTATTGTGGCTGGAGCTACTCAGAGGCTTGGATGTTTTATTCTCCAGGGACATTGACATTGTCTTTCCCATGTGCTCCTTTCCCCCCTCTCTTTCTCTCTCTCTCTCTACCTCTATCTCTGCCCCCCCCCCTCTCTTTTCCCCCGGCTCCCACACTCACTTGACATTTTTCTTCTCCGCATCCCTGTCTGTCTCTGTCTCACAATAATGTCTCTTGTTGTCTGTGTCTCCATCACTCCCTTCAACTCCTCACACATTCCTTCAATATTTTTTATTCCCTTCTTTCTTTCTCTCTCTCTCTCTCTCTCTGTCTCTACCCCCCCCCCCTCCACCCCGTCCAAAAACACCACAGGGATGGGTTGAGAAGTCTAGACCCAACTTGTTTCCCATACTTTGCAGTGATTGATAGCAGATGGCACGCTTTAAAATAAACCTATCCATTAACGGCGCTCAGAGTTTTTCTTCTGCCCGTGGTGTTTACAACTGTCAGTGGACTCCTTCAGGACCCCCTGCCACCCTCTATCCCCCGACTGACAGAGCAGCAATGGATGGGGGCTCATGGTACAGGTGTAAGCCCCTTTATTTACGGCTATTATCGCAATGTTACCCAGCCCCAGCCCCACTCTCCCTCACACACACACACAAATACACACATGCACACTGCTGCCCAGGTTTTATGGCAGGAACTTTATAGATCACTGGAATATTAACTGGCGGTTTATCATTCTGTATGAAGGGAGCGGATTAGGAAGACGGCAGCGAGGGATCCAGGTAATTGTCTAATTGAGGTCCCTGGAGGACGCTGGGAGAGAGGAGTGGAGACGTCCAGGGAAGATAAATTGAGAGTGCCCTGAGACAAGCTCACTTTTACTGATATTGCCAGTGTGTGTGTGTGTGTGTGAGTGTGTGTGTGTGTGTGTGCGAAACAGCTCCATGATGCTTTGGTCCCAGATGACTTCCTTTCTCTGTCTGTCTCTCTATGTTTCTTGCCCTCTTTTTCCTTCTCTCTCTCTCTCTCTTTCTCCCTCTCTCTTTCTCTGACCACTGGGTTTTTGCTGGTGGTCTGGCTGGTATTTTCAATTTGTTCCGATGCAGCAAAGTCAGTTTTAGCAAAACAGACAAAGCAAACATTCATATATTCAAATTAGATTTGAAACACTTGACTGACTTCAGTGTGGTCTTGGAAGTGGGAGGGCTGTGTTTACTTGTTCTGTTTTGCATTATATGTGTGTTCGTGTGTGTGTATCTGTGTAAATTAACTCGCGGCTCTACATTTTCTTCTTTCAACTAATTGCCAGAAATAACATTAAGGAAGTGTGATTCTTATGCTGGTGCCAGTTGTATTATAATAAGTTAAAAAGAGCACCGCCTGGAAAACAGCTTATTAAGGGCATCCAAGGTAGCACTGTGCATAGAGACAGATTTAAATGCAATATACCTAATCCCAAATATATTAGCCATTTGCATACAAAATGTTATGCATAATTTGAATATTAATTGAAACATGGGGAAGATGAAGGCAGAGGTAATCATTGCTGTTTTAGAAATGTAATTGAACTCAAACTTTGTGGGAGGAAACCCAGTCGTTAAAATATGCAACGAGAATGGAGTATGCGCCATCACGGATGGGCAGGTGAGAATGCAGCCAGAATTGCCATCTTCCTTGGATATTGTGATCGATGAGAATGACCTAAGATTTTAATTCTGGAATTGCTTTAGTATTGGCTCATTCATTAGTTAAGGAGATGCAACACTGAGAAAACTGGCAGAAGGTTTTAAATATGATATTCGGTTACTCTCCTCCGTTGGTTTGAGAATCTCTGCGCTTCGTCTGAAAAACATGTTCAACTGTGCTTGTTCACTATGATTCTGTCATACATTCAATCAATCCGCTGTGCAGAAAACGGCAAAACTGTTTGGCTTCTATTATTTATCTTACTTTTCATTTTAGCCTTTATTTGTTTTCTTTGCTCTGGTATGTGTTTGATTAAGGTAGGCCTCAAATAAGCACTGTTAATTCTGCACAGGTTTACACAAGACGCTCAGCCAAGCCCACATGCAATATTCGGGTGGACCACAGCTCAAAATTGTATGTCAGCAGAGGGGAACATTAACAGGCAGACAAGAGCCAAGTTTCTGGAGATGAGAATCTTTTCACTGGCAGTCGCTCAGGCCCATGGCTACACCTACAGTGTGCTATTACCCAGGAAACCTAAGTCCAAAAAAAAGAAAATAGGCAGGCATGCCACGAATGTCTTACTTCAGAAAATAAACTGCTTGCAGCCTGTGTGGAGGCTCAGACATACCTCTATATGGACAAATGTGCCTGGAAGCTTAGAGGATCCTCTCGCGATTATGATTGTGACTGGTAAAGATATGTGAGTGTAACGTGATGACAGGCGTTGAGTGCTCGATAGGACTTATCTGTGGAAAGCCCCGCTTTAGTGTTCAGAGATGAAAATGTGGCCCATCTGTCTGGCATTCAGCACAGTGATGGTTGCACACATGTTGTCTAGAGTAGAGAAATGATGCAAAAATCTGCCCAAATTAGTATGAGAACTGGACAAAAAAATTTACCAATGCACACAAACACACACACACACACACACACACACACACACACACACACACACACACACACACACACTCACTCACACACAGGCCCAGTCCCACCTACCATTTCATTTTGACTAGAGACTACTTCTCATCCTGGAGAGGTTCATTTGGCATCAGTTAACGACAGAGAGGCCTGTGCACACCACTCCACCTGTGCAGTGGTGGGAGTCTGTGGATTGCACACACACACACACACACACACACACACACACACACACACACACACACACACAAACCACTCACTCATTCAAAGGCCTCCACATCCACTCCACACAGATGATGCTTCAGCTTGAGAGGCTGGTGAGACTCAGGCTGCACCTGACTGTAATGCATCAAGTCCAGCTCTGGCACACATCTGGCCTGGATCTGTTTCAGACACAGTTGCCCTCCGAGGGGTAAATCAGATCAGGAGCAGCAAAACAGCAGGTTCAGCATGGTAATATTCTCTTAATCAAGGTACACAACGTAATACACTGTTAAGAGGGGTACCAAATAGCTTTTCTTGAAGTAGTATGTATTATTTAATACAGATATCAAAAATGAAGGACATGTTGCTATCACATTCAACCCTCAACCTACAGTTATCATGTAACTATTCATTTTACAAAGTCCACTTCCACACAGTATCCTACAATGGAGGATGGGCCATTTTCTCTGAATGGGCTGTATTAGAATATAGTCATTACAGATTTCTGCCATCTTACTGGAAACTTCCATGTTCAGTGACAGAATGGCCAGCCATGCCAGAGTAAATTACCAACTCACCAAAACACCAGAGTAAATACCCTTTGAATAGAGTTATGGTTTCCATTGTCACTTGTGCATTGTCTGAGTACACTCAGTCACTGACTGTAAAGTATATGGTTGGAATCCGCAGTCTCTCAAGTTCAGTTCTGACTGTGTCAAATCCACCACAGTGTCTTCTGGCAAAACACACAATTCCCAACACCTCGCTATGGATGTTGAGACTTTCAGACAACTGTAAACATCAAACATGGCCATGTTTTTGCTTTTGTGTGTGTGTGTATGGGTGTGTGTATGTATGTGTGTGAGCGAGTGTGTGGTGTGTGCAGCCACAGCAATGTGCCATAAAAGCTGGGATCCTGAAACCAGGGTATTCCCTGAGCGCATCCAAAAATATGTTCATCTCCACAGGAAGTCCTGAAGGCTCGGGAGGAGCAAGAAGTATAAAAAAAAAAACACTCGACAGAGACAGTTGAGCAAACTTAGAGGCCCTGGCTATCTCCTGCACAAACTTACATCCATCTCTATAGCTTTCCAGCCACACACACAGACACACACACATACACACACAGATATACAGTGCTCTGTCACACACTAGCAAGTGGTCCACTCACTTGGGCGTGTCATGGGTGACCTAGGCCGTGGTGCAGCTCGTGTTCCCCATCCAAATGCTCCACATTGCTAACAATGTCAGTCTTTGGGTCACAAAGACAAGTTATATATGTGTGTGTGTGTGTGCACGCCTGCGCACGTGTGTGTGTGTGTGTGTGTTTGGAGGAGTTCACTGGGTACAGATTTTCTCAGGTGTCATTTTTGTCACTGGGCATTAGCATGGTTCTGCTCAGGAACTTGCAAAGGGGCTGTTTCCTGAAACGAAAAGCGCAAAGTAAAGATTTATTTAATGGAAACAAAAGTGCATGGGCACAGCAGGACACCAGAGTGAGGGGAAGACTTGGGTCTTGCGCGGCTGAAACACCTCAGACTATTCAGTCCATGGGGGAAAAGGTCAGTTGGTATTCAATTAGCTGATTTCTTACCCGCAGTGGGTTACATTGCTGACGTCTCCCTCATCATTGGCTGACATTACTGCCATTCTAGCAGGGCAGAGACTGGACACAAGATCACAGGAGGGGCTGGTCAGTGCTATAGGGGCCTCCAGAGTTCATACAATGTATGCATTCTGGAGAGCCGTGTAATATACATGCATACACACACACACATACAGACATACATACATACGCACGCACACACTCACACAAACATATGTGCAGTTCTACATGTTTATATACATACTTACACATACACATACACATCTACATACATACGTACACACACACATACACACGCATACACACACATACATAAATTCATACACTTGTACATACAGTACATGCATACTTACACACATGCATACATGTGCAGACACAGGCACACATGAAACTCACATAGACTCTCAAACACACATGCACTGACCAGCTAACACATTAATACATGGTCTCTCCCAGACTCACACACACACACACACACACCTCTTCCACCTCCCTCTTAGATCAGTATATAAAGCTTGGCATAAAGCCACCTCAAAACCAGGAGAAATGTCTGCACTGTGCTGTGCACTAAGGATGCTTAGATTAATCTGATTAGAGTTTGCTTTTGCTCTGACAGAAGTGTCATTCCTGATTTATTTCCTAAGTCCTGGTGAAGGTACAGCACACACAGACACACACACATAGACACACACACATATACACACTGTACACTTTCACACACATGCATGTATGTCCCTCTCTCTCTCTCTCTCTCTCTCTGACTTTTGCACTCTGTCAGTACTTTCAGAGGGCACGGCAACAAAACATTGCCGGACAGTCAGACAGACAATTGGCTGAGAATGACCCAGGGGGACATTAAGTGACAGCATACTGCAAAGAGAAGAGAAGAAGAAAGTTTACACAGAAGCGCTTCTGTGGAGTAACATTCCCAAGGCTTGAATCAGCTAAGTAATCGTAATGCAATAACTCACCAAAGAAACATTCCCAGAATTGTTTTTTTTTTATTATTTTATTTTACTTTATTATATTTCAAGAGCAGTGGTTTCCAAACATAGAGACACAGACAGATCATTCGAAGCACGTGGCTTTATTGAACATGATGTATTTGGAGACGTCAAAGCATTTATAGGTGAACATTTATCTGCAGGATCGTTGATGCTCTATAGATGAAACCAAACAATATGTTTCTTGGCACAAGACACACGCACACACAAACACACACACACACACACACACACACACACACACACACACAGACACGCACATACACACACACACACACACAGACACACGCAAACACACACACACACACACACACACACACACAGTCTTTCTACATACCACTGTACTTTGTTTTCTTTTTTTGTATGGAATTCTCCTAAAGCTGTTCAGAGAATTGCCTGGCTAAGCACCTTGTTATCTCATCGGCAGTGAATCGAAGAGAGAGAGAGAGAGACAAAGAGAGACAAAACGCAGCACTAACATCGCAAGTCGCCCAGAGACATATCCAAAACATATAGTTACCCCACACAAATATTTTCTTAAATAAAAGTCGAACGTTGGACGTTATTATCTCTCTGACATAACAGTCGAGGCTTAGCTGTCAGAGAAAGAGTCTAACCCAGCTCTGGCAAGGACTCCAGTAGTCTCAAATTATACTGCACAAGGGGGAAGAGAGACACAGAGAATTACAGCACAGACATGGCCGTGTACAACCTATAATTTTGAATGGGCCGAAAAATGCATATCGCAGAGGAATGTAAATTATTCTGCAAACATCAAATGATTTGCATATGCTGAACTATAATTATCCAATTCCACAAAAATGTTTGTATTTCCCTTGAACCAGTGTGCATGATTCATCTTTGCTTTTTTAACTAACAAGTTCAAGGTTTGTTTCCGTTTTCTTACCCCTCTTATTTATTTTATTCTTCTCCTCATTTTTTAAATTGTGTTATTATTTTGTCTTCCAAATGATTTAATTACATATTATGTCCAACATAAGGATTATACAATTTCAGCGATGAATATGCATGTCAGACATCTGATTCCATCTGCGAAGCTACATTTCTGCATATGTTTGTTATCTAAGGAGAGCGAGGTCTATGTGTAAGAATTCTGACACTGGAATACCAGCTCAAGTCCAGATCTGGAACTGGCCCAAGTGTACTCAGATTCAGGGCCAAGGTCATGTTGAGTCACATAAAGTCAGCAGCTTAGACTGAATGCACTTTAAAGATCTAATGCTAACATACAGGCAAAGACAGAGAGATATTCATACAAACGTATCTATCTATTCAATGCAATAAAGCTTTGTTATATATATATATATATAGCATGACAGATATGTAAAACAACTAAACGGACAGACAAACATAATGAAAAAGGTAAAATCTGACATTAATTATATCTATCTATCTATCTATCTATCTATCTATCTATCTATCTATCTATCTACGTTTCCACTAATGTAAAGTGGGACTGGGATCATGGGCTGAGGCTGATAGAAGCGAGGGAATTGAGAGAATTAAAGAAGGGAGGAGAAGAGGTCATCTCTCTGAGGAGCTCACCGTCTTATGCAATCCTGCCAACATGGCTAAATATGGCCCAGATTAAAGCAAAGCACCAGTCTCTTCATTTCTTACCCTGGTCACTGGTTTCTGCTGGAAAACACAGGAGTGCTAGCACACAGAGTGAATGCCCGGTCAGTTCTAATCTGAACACAGACTCACACACGCACACATACACACAGACATAAAGATATTTACATGCAGACACATACACACAACAGCCCACACACACACACACACGTAGCTCGCTAAGTCGCTAAGTTGAAAATGATTGCTTTGACCATGCTACAGTACTGGCTCTTTATACCTCTGACCCCAAGGGCACAGGTGGCCTGGCACTGCTTGGCCCCCCCACCCCCCTCCCCCCACCCTCAGTCATAATACGATTTTGTAACTGTGCAAAACATCTGTCGGGAGATTAAGGACTCCAGGCCAGATTACTGTAGCCACAGACCCACAAGCTCTTGTTCAGGTCAATCAGCCCTACCTTGTCCTTCCAGGTTGCTGCAACGGTACTGCTCGGAATCAGACACATACACACACACGGGGACTGAATATTGGACATTCTGTTCAGCACACTCATGTCTCCCAGAGGCTGAAACTCTCCTGGTGTTTGCCCTTATGCTGGTTCACTTTCAGTGAGCTGCCAGAGGCTAGCGGGAATACACTCACAGCGAGATGACCATAAACGTCACAAATAACGACAACTGGCATTAACTGGCATAACTGACATTAACATGACCTGCCAGTCCCAGTCTAACGTCTGCTGTTATTCTCTCTGTCACTGACACACATACACACACACATACACACACACACACACACACACACACACACACACACACACATCTTTTGGATCTCTGTTTACAACTCCTGCGCTGTTCCTTTCATGGTGCCTCCTTACACTCTGGCAAACAGACAAACGCATATCTGAATCTGAGACTAGCCCATGTCTTTGGGACGGCGGGGGGGTCTAGTGCTTCACATTCATCATTGTATCATGTTCATGTGAGTGTAACCCTTGATAACTATCTCACATATCACTAACATTACTGCCTCTCGGGATAATCATGATGAACAAGTGGAAGCCCAGGCTACACACCAATTCCGTACAATGTCCGTGCCGAATCCGGGCCACAAGTGGGCCAGATTTGAACCTGTTTGTATCTCCTCCAGCAGTACCCCTCCACCCACTTAGCACGTCTCTTTCTCTGAAGTTGGGAGACAGAGGTTCTTTATTAAGAGCAAAAAAATGCCTGAAAATACAATTAAGCCTGTGACCCAGATTCGGTGCGCGGGCCGTATCATAACCCCGGCGGTCCCTGGTGGCATTGCCCCTGTGCTTGGCCTGCTGCCTGCTGATGATAAGGCAGAGGGGAGTGCAGCTCTCTGGGGACTCATGGGCCCCAGAGCCCAGGACCTGGGTGCACACACTCCGGGCGTGCACACACACACACACACACACACACACACAAACACACACACACACACATACATAGACACACACACATACACACACACACACACATATAGACACACACACATGCACACACACACACACACACACACACACACACACACACACACACATACATACATAGACACACACACATAGACACTGGTAATAACACATGCACGCACACACACGCACACACACAGACATACAAAAACACACACAGTCACACATATTCACACATACAAACACACACACTGTCCTGACTCACACATTCATACCAACACACATTCTCTTTCTTTCTGTCTCTCTCACACACACACACATGTACAGATAAACACAGACATACATAACCTCCACACATACCAGCTGTCTGACACAGATACATATCAGCACACAAAAGCACACACATACACAGACACACACACACACACCACACACACACACCCTTTGTCTCATACACAGACATACACCCATTTTGTGCTTTTTCTGTATTTATTTGTTGAAGTTTATACTAAAAAAAATCTGAACCATGTAAATGCATTTCATGTGAGATGCTCTGAGGTCAGCATCAGTTTGATGATGAACGTTTTTTCTGTGTTTATGTGTGCGCGCATGTGTAAACTTCATCTGATCACATTTCTGTTTTATTAAAAGATGTACAAAACCAACATTTATTCAGATACTCTGCATGTTCTGTAGATTTCATGATAAATATTTGCCACCAAATATGTGGCGGACTGTTTACCGAAAGCCTGCATGCTGGGCGTAACGCGTCCTCAAAAAACGGCGACTCTGTTTTCTTTTCCGCTAACACGAACAAGTTACACACTGTTTCACTCGCCACAAAAACTATTCAGATGAGACAAATCCACTTAGCACTTTTTTCATTGGGAAACTACAGCCAGGCTTACTGGAATAGAGAGAGAGGGATATGTGTGTGTGTGTGTGTAGGCGTGTGAGTGCGTGTGTGTGCATGAGTGAGGGGGGGGGGGGGGGGGGTTGAGTGAGGGAACAAGTGTGTGTATGTGTGTGTGTGTGAGAGAGAGAGAGAGACTGTTCACCACTATTCCACAAAATGAATCTCTCTTGAGATAAAGGCCCATTTATGTGCAAGTTATGGAGCATAGCAAGAATAGCCATCCACCCACCTACTCACCCTCTCTCTCCACTCTCTCTCTCTCTTTCTCCGTGTCTCTCCCTCTTTCTCTCTCACTCTCTATTTCTCTCTTTCTTCCCATGCCCCTGTTTGCAGGCACAAAGCACAGGGTTCAACACTTAGGCTGCCAACTTCCTTCTAGGTAAGGAGTGGAGAAGAGAGGAGAGGTGGGTTAGAGAGCAGGGCAGTTTAGCAAGAATAAGAGAGAGGGAAAGTGGGAGGATGTGAGAGAAGGAGGGATGAGGAGAGAGAGAGAGAGATGCTGTTCTCTGGAGTAGAGAAAAAGAGAGAGAGAGAGAGACGCATGCAGGACAAAGAGGGCCTGCTTTTAAGGACAGCTGTTCTCTTTCTCCCTCTTCTTTTCTCTCTCCCTCTCTCTGCCACAGCTGTTCTCTCTCAGGTACACTTTATAAGCAAACCTGCAGCTTTGCCTCTTTTATTTATATATTTTCTTCTTTTTTGGTGGATGAGAATTAGTCATTATTTGCCCCCAGGAGGCTTGTGGTAATACTTTAAGTTGTGTAAGAACATATCCAGGGATCAGAGGTGCACATGTGGAAAAGGCATCTGGATGAACTGGGATGCAGCTTTGCTCTCTCCTACTCTCTGCTTAGTGTTATCTGTCCGATGAGAGACCTCTCTCTCTGTCTCTGTCTCTTTCCCCATTGCTTCCTTTCTCTTTCCTCTGTCTTCCTCCCCCCCCCCCTCTCTCTCTCTTTCTCTCTCTCTCTCTCTCTCTCCTTCCACTATGTGTGTCTGTGTGCTTTCAAAATGCTCTAGTTCATTCTGGAGCACAGGACCATTTACCTTCCTCATCCCACGCGCGCGTGCACACACACAAACACACTCACACACACACACACATACACACATACACACACACACACACACACACACACACACACACACAGACAAAGACAAACACACACTCCTGTTCTTATGTGAAAGTCTTCAATCTTACCATCCCTATGGGGCCGCCAAAGGGTGTTTAATTATTAAGGGTGTTTGAACAAAAGGCTATTCCAGGCTTGACAGAGCCACCAACTGGTCATCCCATTCCAGCAGGCCTGATGAATGGGACTCTCCAGTACCTCTCGCTTGCCTCTGCATCCGGACTCCGGCTCGTCCCCAGCGAGCAGACCTGGAGTGGGTCTGGTCCAGCTGCAGCCATGGAACATGTGTTACAGTGCGCGGTGTGATGGGATCAGTCACGGCTGTGTCGGAGGAGAAGAGAAAATCTGTGACCTTTTCCACCAGGTCCATAAAGAAATGCCATTTCATACTTTTCCAAGGCGAGGTAAAAGGAGAGCAAAGAGAGTAAAAAGAAAGGAAGAAAAAAAAACGGAAGAAAGAATACAGTCTTTAATGATGGTGTTTATGTATCGTGGCAGGAGCCTCACAAGACAGAGAGAAAACGAAGGCAAAAAGAAAAGAGAGAGAGAGAAAAAAAATAGAAAAACAGGACTCCCATCAAAGCGCATAGCCTTCCTCGATTTCTGTATAAATGAAGTAGCTGTTTGAATTCCCAGTTAATAACAGGTTTGGGGATTTCTGGAGCCCGTGTTCGGCTGTGGCTCCCCTTTTATAAGTTTTCATCTGATTTTTCCACACATTAAAAATTCATCGGAGACCATGTGAAACCCTAATGTGTGACTGCAATACCTGCAAAGTCAGGAGTATTACCTCAGTAAAAGTGCAGGTTGAAAAAATATTAAAGATCACTGGACCCAGTATAATTAGAGAGGGAGAGCCACCGGGAGACGTGTCTGCGTCGGGGGAACATTTTTTTAAAGAGAAAACTGTAAAGTCAAAGGAAAATAAATCTTCTCACTCACACACACACACACAGTTTTTTTTTTTTATGAGCATACACATAGCCGTGACAGGCCTCCAAAATAAAAGCGATGTCAATACACACGCAAGGTGTGGTATTGGTGCTGTTAAATCGCCCAAAATGGCTTCACGTTTACAATAGTAAACACCAGCTTTTTTTGGTCATTGGAAAGGTCTGTTAGCATCACACATGGCAACTTGTATTTTGTTATTCAATGTTTTTTTGAGTTTTTTTTTTTCTTTTTTTTTTGCCGTGTTCTCACAGATGTGTCCCGCTGGTGTGGGTGGATGAGGTGATGTGGTTGTGTTGAGTTGGGGGATGGGAGTTGAGATGGAAGTGGGAGAAGGAAGTCACTTTTTAACCTGGTGACCCCATGCAGCTCACACGGCAGCCGAGCAGCCGAGAGCTCAGTTTAGAGAGAGCACCGCACAGCAGGAGGAAGCCCAGGGGATACTCGGGTGCTAAATGACCTCCGTGGACGTGTGGGGCCGTAGCAGAGATGCCCATCCACCTACCTCACACAGGGACGAGCAGCATGTGTGTGTGTGTTTGTGTGTGTGTGCGTGTATGCTTGTGTACACAAGTTTTGAGGGGGAGTGTGTGTGTATATAGGAGATCTGAGGAGGAATGTGTGTGTGTGTGTGTGTGTGTGTGTGTGCATGTGTAAGAGAGAAAGAGAGAGAGAGGATGGTATACAAAAATTTGTGTGTTTGTGTGTGTGTGTGTGTAGAAGGTGTGGGTGTCTTAAAGATATGTGCACATGTGTGTGTGTGTGTGTGTGTGTGTAGGTGGGTGCACTGGTCTGAGGAGGTGTGTGTGGCGGCCTCGCCGTGACCAGGACCTGACTGCGGGGCCCCTGGCACTGGTGCTGGTGTCAGTGAGAGGTGACTCACGCTCGTCCACCTCGCAAATCCATCCCTCGGGACAACAGCACCTCTCCATCCCTCGCTCCATCTCCACCTCCACCTCCACCTCCGCCAAAGAGCCTTTTATCCCCCGCTCCTGTCGCTCCATCCTCACCTCCGCCAAAGAGCCTTTTAGAGAGGCCATCAGCCTTGTCCCTCACTTCTGCTGCCACTCCTGCAGGGGCCTGACAGACGGTGGGAGACAGGGAGGGGGAGAGAGAGAGAGGGAAGGAGAAAGGGAGTGTCTGAGGTGGGAAAGAGAGCGAGAGAGAGAGAGGAGAAGAAGAAAGAGTGAGGGGAGAAAGGGAGTGTCTGAGGTGGGAAAGAGAGGGGGAGGGGGTTAAGGAGGAGAGACAGGGAGAGAAACATCAAGAGGCAGGTGCATCAAAATCATCCATGTTCACTTCCTGGAAGAGTTGACCACCCTTTCACCCTATCGTATGTTGTACTCTTTCTCTCTCTCTTTCCTTATCTCTATGTGAAGAATCTGATTGGTTGGTGCTGTCATTTAACCAGATGTCCAGCCATATAATCATGTACACTAAAGATTGTTGTTCTTCACTTTGGCTTTTCATGTTTATGAATAGGTTTGAAATTGCAATGCACTTCCCGTGAAGAACAGTAAAATGTTGACTGTTTGTGACTGTTGTTCCCAATGTTCCACACATAAATTAAAATCTGGAAAAAACTGTACGGGTCTGGTCCTAATTTCTCAAGACACTAATGGTGCTTTTCAAAAACGAGAAAGGGGAGATCCACACGCAGCCAAATGATCTGATCTTACATCACACAATATATCCGCCTTAAATAAATATTTAATTCCTCTCAATTATCATGCTAAGATGACTGACCTGTCATTTTTAATTACTTGAGCATGCACCACGCAGACTAATTATTTTAGTTTCATCAACATAATGTGATTGCACATGACAAGGGAGTCCCATCCCCATATTTTTACCACTTTCTTTTGTCACCAGGCTCCTTCGTTCTTAAGTGCATCAATCCATGATGAACTGCCGCATCATTCAGTTCAACCCTAATGTGTCAGAGAGTGTGGAAAATAGAAATGGAAAAAGAATTCAAACACTTACAAAATAATGGGATGTTCATCCAGTTTCAACCCCTTTCACCTTCAGACTACTGTACCTAACAGGAGTCTCTTCATCCTGTGTTTCACTGACAGAATATTCCTCATTCAGCAGTCAAATTCACCATTGGAAGATAATAATAATAACAATAATAATAATACAAATAATCTAAATAATAACAACAATAACAATACTACTACCACTACTACTACTAATAATAATAATAGTAATAATTCCAATACTACTACTACTAATAATAATACTAATAAGGTGACATCACTGTGCCATTTCTGTTGTGCTATTTCTCTTCCATTGCATAACAGCATGTGTGATGTCACCCTGCGCCAAAGCTGGTTTGTGAAAGCGAGGGCTAATGGTATTGCTGTGACACACAGGCACCACGTGCACCCAATTAGAGAAGCATAACGTGACGTGACACAACACAACGGGCCTGCTCACATCGCACAACACTTCACTACGCACATAATCCACACGTAGGCCCCCCCTAACTCCCCCCAACACACACACATAAATGTCATGCCTTGCTGTGAGAGGCCTCAGCCATGTATCAGGAGGGCAGCAGCGGGGTGGTAGGTTTTGTGAGTGTGTGTGTGTGTGTGTGCGTGTGTGTGTGTGTGTGTCTATGATGGGGGTCTGTGCAGTAGTTTCCTTTTTTAATACCTACCTCTGCGTTGAGTAATTGGAGCCAGATGTGGGTACGTGAGGCCTAGCGTGCTCTAGCGCTCCCCTGATTTCCACTGGCTGGAGATAGCTGCAGCACTGAGCCTGACGCCAGCCAGGAACACATGTAGACCTGACACACAGGCGTGTGCATCTGTGATGTGCTGAAAGGCACAAATCATACCGTTCTCTCTCTCTCTCTCTCTCTCTCACACACACACACACACATGCGTACACACACACACACACACACACCACACACACAAATGCTTGCCTCCGCCAAAGCTCGGACACTCTTGGCAGCACTGAGCAGATGGAGTGAGTTTCACAAGAAGATGATAGGGCCGATAAGATTCACAGCCGGCGATGGATAACGCTGTCGTGGACTCTGTCTCTCTCTCTGTCTCTCTCTCTCTCAAGACTTTCTCCTCTCCATCTCTCTTCCTCTCTGTCTCTCCCCCCTCCATCTTTATCTTTCAGTACCTTTGAGCCCATCTGTCTTCTTTTTTCACTACTGTATCCACCTTTCTTTCTCTGGTCATCAGTCACTTTGTACCTATCTTTGCCTTTTCAGTCTCACCAAACATCTTTTTTTTTTGCTTTTATCTTAGTACCTAACATACCTCTCTCTCTCTCTCTCACACGCACACACACACACACACACTCTCCTTTCTTTATGTCTCTGACTCCTCCACTTCCAATGAGGATAAAATGAGTGACTAAGGAGCATCCGAACTGTGTGAATCATTCATGTGGCGACACCAGGCACCAGATATTCCATGCAACATCCCCATTTTCCACAGCACTGTATCTGCACTGGTGTGTTAGTGGAAACCATATGGACAAAGGCTATGCCGCATATAGGACGTCATATCCATGTCATTGAATTACACACCAGTTAGCTATGCATGGCGTCCAGGCGATTTTAAGTGTCAAAAATAGTGTAATGGTATTGAACTGTTTGTAGTGTTGGACTGATTCCAAAAGAATGGAAAAAGGGAATTCAAAAAACTGTAAACATAAACACATTTATAATAAACAAATAAATAATAAAAAAAACAATTAGTAAAACTGGTGCTGTACACATACAGGCTCTTAGCCACTCCACATGACAACGTTATTTGACCAGTGACAGATTCCTATAATGCCCACTGATCTACGGGGGTAAACTGTGCACTAATGCAGGGTGCTAGATCTCTCTCTCTCTGTCTCCCTCCCTCTCTATCTCACTCTCAGACACCATGGCGGTAGCGGCCTCCTAATAAGCTCATGCACTATTTATGATCACAAACAAGGGGGCCGAGGCAGAGCTGTGTTGAAATAAAAAACATGTCAATCACCGTTCCCCTACTGTTGCCTTTGCATGTTGCCTGTCTGTTTACGCCACTTTTTTATGTTTGCCTGTGATGTACAAAGGCAGAAAAACTCACACATCAAACCTCCTGGATTTTTTTCCCCTTCTTCCTTTTTTCCCCTTTTTTTGCATTCCTCTTTTACACAACTTCAGTTTTTTTTTTCTTCTTCTTCTTTTTCAAAAGCAAAAAAAAAAAAAAAAAAATCAAACAGAATATCAAAGACTGGGAGGAGAGGAGAGGAAAAAAGAGTGTGCAGCGGTAGATCTTCATGAAAATAAACATTTAGACCTAAAGATTTAGGCTGTGTTTTGAAAGACTGTTGACACGGGCAGGCAAGCAGGATGGCAGCCAGAGTGAAGCAAGCAGGCAGGCAGGCAGGCAGGGTGCTGATAAGTCTTAGAATGTGGATGTGCATTGCAGTGCATGGAGCAGTGGGGGGAAGGTGCCAGGGCAACATCAGGCCCACTTCAGACTTCACACGGCATAGAAAATTCCCTCTGAACCCCTTTCTACTCCTCGGGCTGACAGCCATGGTCTAATTAAAGAGGTTTACTCTTCCTAATTATCACTGGCCGACTGTTCCTCTCCACATGCACAGTGCTGATCACTTACGTAAAACAACGCAGTGGATACTCATACACAATGGAATGGAAGGTGAGTGGACAAACACACACAGGACACAGGAAAAAAACTAATAAATTACACCACCAATAAGAGTCTGCTTCAAATATCTCTCATTTGCTCTGCATCAGCTTATGAGCACAGCAGGTAAAGGAAATAGTTTCAATATTTTATTGGTCCCCGAAGAGGACATTCAAAGCTAGGGGGTGGAATGTTTGAAAAATATAATATAATAAATTTTAAAAAATTGGAAAAAAGAGCAAGTGAGTGAGTATGTGTGTGTGTGTGAGTGAGAGAGAGAGAGAGAGAGAGAGAGAGTGGATTTAAGTCTACGTGACAGAAGAAACACATTGATTAGTTTCATAGGGCCCCCATAAACTTCACTTCTAACAAGGCTTGTCCTTTCTTCCTCCAGACCTTGGCAGTGCTCTCCACTGGCCACAGGAGAGAAGGAGGAGAGGAGCGGGTGAGAGCAAGAAGAGCGTCAGAGGGAGAGAGAAAAGAGAAAGACTAGAGGAGAAGAGAAGTGAAAGATGAGAATGAAGAAGAAGAAGACAGAAAAGGAGCCTCACACTTCCTGTGATGTCACTAGAGTATTAGAATTCAACGTGGGAGATGAGAGCAAGGGCATGTGAGTGTGTGTGTGTGTGTGTGTGTGTGTGACAGAGAGACTCTGGCTTTGCGAGGACGTGAAGCTCAGACCCCACCAATTTCCTTTCCTACAGGTCATTATTTCCTGTGCTCTGACACGTCCTGTGATGTGCACACCCACAGGTCCCGGACCAAGGAACTTCCATGTTGAATCAACACTAGTGAAAGACTGAAGAGAGAGAGAGACACACACACCGTCTCTTTGACCTCTATCTATCCACAGGGGAAAAAATAACACAAAAAGTCCTCACGTTGCAGTAAGTCATTAATCAGTCACAAACAACGACAACAAATGAATGGAAAGCAGCTATAACTGTAAGTCTAGCATAGAGTACATCTTTATCTCATTATTTTGGGTCACTGTGGTTAAAATGTTTTTGTTGTCAGACAAAAAAAAATTGTAATTGTGGCAGTGGGTCTGTCTGTAAGGAGGAACTTGATTGGGGATAACGAGTGCGTGAGTGAGCAGCCATTTTCTGCTCCTGACTCTTTGTTAAAACTCCATGGTAATACATTTTTTTGGCTACTGGATTTTTTAGACCCATGTTCAGTGTTGTTAATAATTAACAAGACTTTTTCAATGTAGATGTGGCAGTAGAGAGACTGTAATGATAATGACCTAAATAACTGTTCCTTGGCTGTTTCATTTCTCCTCAACTAAACACACACACACACACACACACACACACACACACACACACGCATGCACGCACACACACACCACGTACACATAACCTTCACACCCATATCTACATGGATTGTGAAGCACACTGCATCTCAAATTACCTGGAATCCTTGCTCTGCCAAAAGCTATGGGAAATCAAAGGTAATTGTGAACTAATTTGCCCTGGGTATCAGAAAATGAAATATAGTCAAGGATCTCATTTGCTTTGGGGTAGGCGCTCTTGCCAAGCAAAGTGTGAAGAGGATTCCTTCCAATGATAACGCTTGCAGGACGAGCACTCGGCGGCCGTGAGAAAAATGTTCTATCCATCCCAGTTGAATGATACAGTTTTCATGTCCTCATTTGTTTTTCTTACTGTCTATATTTGTGCATGCAGGTCATGAGTGTGAGTGTGTGTGTGTGTGTGTGTGTCTGTGTGTGTGTGTGTGTGTCAGACAGTCAATGGAGGGGGTGCAGGTCATGAGTGTGTGTGTGTATGTGTGTGTGTGTGTGTGTCAGACAGTCAGGGGTGGGGGTACGGTGGAATAGTGTGTGTCTGTCACATGATCGGCTTGAGTGTATGCGGGAAAAGCAGTGGCGGGTTTGACTGGTATTAGAGGACGACCTACATCTATCCCTCATCCCCACCTTGCTGCCTCTGTGTGTGTGTGTGTCTGTGTGTGTGTGCTATCCCACCTCATATCATGCAATAGATTACTTACGATAATCCACACACACATGCTGTTCCGCTGACAGGACGACTAAGCTCCTGACTTGAAAAGCAGAGAGAAAATAAAAAACACAGAGTGTGTGCACTGCAAGGTCTTACAGTCTGTTGTCTGATTGTAAACAAAATGAAAAAAAAAAAAAAAAAAAAAACGTTGTCAGCCATGGACGTGTGAAATATGAAAGAGAGAAATATGTAAGCAGACAGCATAATAGAGGTCTTGATTTTTATTTTGTGTTGTGCTACACATACCTGTGAGTAGGTGGATGCAGAGTGAGAAGCAGTGTGTGAGTGTGTGTGTCCGTGTGTGTGTGCTTTCATTCCCTGTGTGCTTGTGTTTATATCTGTGTGTGTTGAGCCTAGTGTTATGTATGAGTGCACTTTTGTACATGAGTGCGTATTTTGTGTGTGTGTGTGTGTGTGTGTGTGTGTGTGTGCAAGGGAGAGAGAGAGAGAGTGTCCAGGGGAAGCATTTACAGAGGTAATCCAGCGGTCTTGTGATTACTGTGGGAACAGTACGAGGAACGAAAACATATTCTTAAAAAAAGAAAGAAAAAAGAGCGAGAAGGACAAAGCTTTTCACCCAAAGCCGAGGCACAGAGCAGGCTCCATTCTTCATCAGAAACTTCATCAGTAGCCACTCCAGCCTCACATCCAATGAAAAAAACCTTCCCTGCCACAGCAGTGGCAGCCACAGCATTCACACACACACACACACACACACACACACACACACACACACACACATACACACTGCCCGGGGATGGACTAACGCTAACGGAGCCATGCAGGCAGGAGAGATCTTTACCCCCGTAAAAAAAGAAAAAAAAAGCACTCTCCTCCCCCACATAGGTCACTTGCAACTCATTTGTCTACATCCTGTGTTGCACGTAGGGGAAAAAGCATAACTGCTGGGATCTAAGGAAAGAATGCAACAGGGCATGGGAATCGGGGTGTCACGGTAGTCGCCAGAGCATACTTTGGCTCGGCTTGAAAAAAGCCCACTGCACCACCACACCCACCCCCACTCCCACCCCCACCTCCCCTCTCCAACTGCCCCCTCCACCTCCCCCACACCCTAAAACTTTCAACGATTTGTTGCCGCTATCAAACTACCTATCAGAGCTCATGGGCTTGAGAAAAAGTGTGTGGGTTAATTATTTATGTTTAAAGACAGAATCTGGGTCAACAGATCCCCCCCCCCACACCACACCCCTCACCCACACTTACCTACACACACACACACACACACGCACATCTTACTCTTGCTATTTATCTCTCTCTCTCTTTTTTCCAGCGTCTCTCTCTCCCTCCCTTAAAACATCTACAATCTTCAGGAAAGAAAGGCCTATTAAGAAGCCTCAGACAACAATTCTGAACTGTCATAATTTATTACAATTACTGCCAAGGCTAAAGACGTCAGGGCCTTTAACCCAACAGAGGAGCAGAGCAGAGGGTTCCCATGCATGGGGAGAGGGGAGGTTGGTCCTTCAGAGTAAATGCTACTCATCTGCTCTTACAAGTAACATACTCCTTTTCCTGGCCAGAAGATTCTGGAATGTCTGACAAAATAAAAAAAATATAGTTTTTGTGAGCTGAAACAATCAGTGATTTCTAAAGGCTACTTTTATGTGTGCGGCATGCATTTCTCTCTCTCTCTCTCTCTCTGTCTCTTATGCGGGTACATTTTTGCTAGCTGAGATTGCATGATTGAACCATCGTAACGAGGCAGGAGGCAACATACTGGCATTGACTTTTGAAATCTCAAAGTGTGCTGCCACTTCGACTAAAAGCCAGATAGCATAAACTGCTGTGACATTTTAATATGCGAATATTCAGGACTAACACTTAGCATAATTATGCTAATTGTGATGTCTGTAGCTAACAAAAATAACAATTTGTTACTATTAGATGTTTGGTTAATTTCAAAAGCATTCAAATTCCATATCACAAGCTTTCTGTGCTCGGTCAAAGTGACTGCTGTCACAACAACTGCTTTACAATTATGTAAGGAGGCCAGCCATTTGCATAGGAATCAAAGTGGAAGAAATAAAAGACATCAGCTTAAATCCATCACTTCCTTATCAGAAACGTCAGTCCCCATTGCTTTTACTTATTTCACTTCTAGAAGCAAGTGGAGCATTTGGTACATGGTGCCCATGCCCCTCATTCTCTGGCATCGAACGCTGCTCTTTCTTCACTGACACAACATGTGCCAAGACTCTAAAGTACCAGCACAAAAAAATGATTTAGATGCAGAGACTTATATGTTTCCATTGCCATCTGTGTTTAGAGACAGACAGGAAGAGAGAGAGAGAGAGAGAGAGAGAGAGAGAATTCGTCTGTGGCACATGCTTTATGTAAGTCGTCTGCCATCACTATAGATATCTCTTAATATCTCAAAATGAGGACTGATGACTTTCCTCAGACACTGTAATTACCATTGTTTTCCAAGCACAACACAATGCTATCTGCTATTATTGTCATCATCACCATAAATATGCTAATTGGCATAAATTTAATGAGACACAATGCAAATAAACAGCATTCATGAAAATACGGATCCTAACAAACATTGAGGAATTACAAAATGGAAAAGGACGCAAAACAAAAACAGCTTCCAAATGGAAAGACTAAAATATATAATCAGGCCTGGTATGTACTCTGTATAAACTAAGTTAATTAACAAACTGTTAATTGAATACAAGGTCTATAATTGTTGTATTACCAGCATAAACATCATTTTCCTCAAATATTATTAATGCGTTTTTTGTTGCACCTATTAGAGATTCTTGTCTGTAAGTTAATTTTATTATGCTAATGAGCTCTCATCCTTACAGAACCTAGGCTTTGATCCATGTTAATTGTCGTGATCTTCAAAGACAAAGTCGCCACTCACTTTAAATGAATTTTACATTTTTTTAAGGAACGTTATGGAAATGAGTGGGAAGTAATTAAATTTGTATGATGTGTCTCAGTATTTTTAACAGGGGAAGTCAACGGTGCTGCCTTGGTTCCGTTTCAACATTTAACTGGGGAAAACCGAGAAGAAGCAGGAGATGGAGGAGAAGGGAAAAAAAACGTTCAGATGCAAAAGATTAAAGAAACTGAATCCAAGACTTAATTTGTACTGATAAACTTTAGTGTTTAATATGCTCTTTTGTGTTCCCAGCATGAAATCATTGCATTGGGGGGCTGGCGAAAGAGAGAGGGAGTGAGAAAGAAAGAGAGTGAGAAAGAGAGAGAGTGAAGAAAAAATTACTTTCTTCCCATCCTCTTTCTATCTCTCTTTTTCAACTTTCCTCTTGTTTTGCATTTTCTGTCAGCTTCTGACATGCGAACGGGTCTCCAAGCCATCCCACCAAGCCAAGCAGTGAAGAGGCGAACCTTTAGACAAAGAGAGACGAGTGTGTGTGTGTGTGTGGTGTACTGTGTCTGTGTGTGTGTGTGTGTGTGTGTGTGTGTGTGTGTGTGTGTGTGTGAGAGAGAGAGGGATGCTCTGCTCAACCTTGCATCATTAAAACTGGCCAGTGCATAACACACACACATACACACACACACACACATACACACACTGCAGCCAGCATTAATAGCTGGCTTTAGGGTGAATGTGCATGATCAAAAAGAAAAGGACTTGGCCTCTATCGACACGTTTGTGCACGTTAACCACCCTACGTCAGTAGTGGCGTGCTGGCCCTGGCTCAAGGGCTGGGATGCCACTGCAGGAAGTGGAAAGGCCCCATTGCCGTGGTGATGCTCACATAGTGCTCCTGAACAGTAACTCACAGATGCAGTAACTCAGTTTTTTGTGCTGCTGTTAAATATCCCTTTGTTTCATGGATCAAGTAGTTAAATGATTGTCTTTTTTAGTGTATGTGTGTTTGGGGGACAGTTTGTATGTGTGTTTAGGGGGGGGGGAGAGATTTTACAACACGTGGTTAGTTTTCATTTCAGTTGCACTCTCCAAAGAGATCAATCATTCCAACTCCAGAGTTGGGATTTAAAATAAAAAAAAATAAATGAATTAAATTAAATAATAAAGTGTGACTGAAGGGCTTTGGCATGCACTGAGTTAGGGGTCAGCCATCGCTGTGGGTTAATTGACCACAAAGTCCAGCATTCAGCTGTATTGCCTAGATCATTTTCTTATCTGCCTAATTTTTGCCATTTGACCAATTACCCAGAATGGTAATTTAACTGCCTATCTGATAAACCACAGAAGTAGAAGAAGAAGGAAAAAAGACCTCTGGCAGGCAAGCAACTCTCTCTCCCTCTCTCTCTCTCTCTCTCTCTCTCTGTGGTTCTGGGCTGAAGGAGGGATGCTGGGGATGTCTATCAAGTGCTGGAAAACAACACACAGACAGGGAAGAAAAGAGAGCAGGGGTGGAGTGAGGGAGGGAGGGAGAGAGAGAGGAGCCTTTTTCTTTCTCCTCTCCCCAATCCTCTGGTGGGCAGCTGCACTTATTCCTGTCTACCTGCTGCTGGTGAGCCGAGCTAATACAGCACTGACAGCTCCGTCTGAGAGCCAGGTCTCCTGAGACACACAAGTTTGTCTGTGTGTGTGTGTGTGTGTGTGTGTGTGTGTGTATGTGTAGACAGAGACGGGTAGGTTAAGCTTGACGTGCACTAAATGAATGGCTCAAGAAGCTACACCCCACCTCACCCCCAACACCCCCACCCCCAACACATATACACCCACATACACACACACACTCCACCCTCCAGCTCTTTACTCCCATCTCTCGCTCTCTCTCTCTCTGTGGCTCCTGTAATGACAAGACTGTGCTCTCTGGCTGCCTCTTCCTGTCTCTCATAAGTGCCTCTGCTTGAGTGGCGCATTTCATTCACCTCTGTACTTATCTGTGTGTGTGTGCCAGCTATTTGCACACACACACACACACACACACACACAGCTGCAAGCTCACAACTGCCTCAGAGAGGCCTGTTCTGGCACCTATCTGGCTGTGATCCGGTTCTGATCCGGTTCCAGTGGGGCACGGCGGCCCGTTACAAAGGTTGCATGTGGAACAGATTAAGTTCCGCTTCAATAGCATGTAGGTGAACGCGGGCCAGCTCGTGTCCAGCAATATCTCCTAGGTGAACATGAACAGCTTGGGCTTGCCTTCTAAGTCCAGTATTAAATACAGGGGAAAAAAAGCCTCTTACACACACACGAACACACACACACAGAGATGGGAAAATCCCCCCTCTTTCTCTCTCTCTCTCTCTCTCTCTGTCTATTGGTGTGCTTAGGAGGCCTAGTGCCAGATGTTGTGGCCAGGTAGCTAACGAATGCAGCTTATAAATACCAGGAGTGAACACCCAGACATCACCCCCATCATCTCGCTGATCATCCCGCCATGGGAGATAAACCTGATTGGTGGACTGGTAAAAGTGTGCTGTATCACTGGGAGCCCTCGTCTCGTCTCGTCTCATCTCATCTCAGGCTGAGGCATAATGCTTCATCATTCACCGGCGATGAAGAGGATGGAGCAGATGGTGTGAAAAGGGCATCTGTGGAGTGGAGGGGAGGAGGTTAGGCAGAGGTAGTGGATAAAGCCCAGGAGCAACACACGCACGCACACACACACACACACACACACATACACATGCAAACACACCCACACACACACATATACACATTCACACAACTTCACCAGACAGACACCTACCAACACGCACACACATCCTAACCACACACACACACACAGACTCACTCACACACACACACATCACACGTATAACCTAACCACAGGCACGCACACACACACAGATACACACATACTCCCCTGCCTCAACTTATCACTCCAGGAGGGGGGCAAATCCTGCGGCCATGCTATGCGCTAGGTAAGGGCAAAGCATTATTCCCTGATAAACCGGCCCGTAGTAATCCGTCTGGACACTGATAACGCAGCTGGAAATACAGGTCTATGTTCACTAAAGCCAAACACGGATCCACACCTTTGTGTGCCAGTGCAGGGGGAACAGGACTGAAACGCCCTTGGCCCTGAGCAGCCATGAATCCACCATAACCCAGCCTAAGCCTCAACTAGGTCAAAACCACCAACCGCTTTCTCTGAGGAACTAAGATAGATATTCTAAATCTATTGACAATTATATTATATTATATTATATTATATTATATTATATTATATTATATTATATTATATTATATTATATTATATTATATTATATTATTATGTTGTAATAATAGAAAAAGTGTGTATTTTATTTATAATTACTCAGATTAAAAGACCTTACTTGTCTGAACAGAAATAACAGATCGTTAGATTAATGAAAATAGTAGCTGCTTCTTCAAACATCCTAAATTAAATCTGACCCCAGTGCCATGCTTTGCTGGACAGCAGTGTGTGTATGCCGCACCAAGAGAGGAGAGAATCCACCCTCTGTGAAGTCGTTTAGATCAAATACGGTAAGTACGAGACGGGTAGTGATCTGAGAGCCGAGAGCTGATTGGATTTCAAAGAGCTTGGCAAAACATTGCCAACGAAGGGCCCTCTTGCCAAGAAAAGGTTCCTCTACCTTTTTTTGGCACCCCGGCCTAAAAAACGGCTGCCAGGAAGTTCAATCAGTGGCGTATTGTAAAACTGATAAAAAGCCTCTTCCCCATCATGACAAGACAAACATGCCACAGAATATTCCGGAACCGGGTCAACGCAATCACAGTGTCACTTCTTGTGGGTAGAGGCGGCAGCGTCCAGCTTGTAATTACAGGTGGGACAGCTGCCATTCGTTTGTCATCTGGTCTGTTGAATAATCCCTGCAGAGCATTTCTCCATTACACTGAAACCAGCATTATATAAATAGCAACAGTGGTATTAAATGTTTGCCACTCACAATGTTTACTTCAGCCTACCCAAATACGGGAAAGGATGCATTTCAACTAACTGAGCAGTGCGACACATTGCATTGGGCAGCATGCAAGTGAAATGATATTATGAGAGTGTTCCTGATGCACAACCATTTTTTTGGAAGCAGGAGGAAGAGAGAAAGAATGTGTGTGTGTATGTTTGTGTGTGTGTGTGTGTGTGTGTGTTTATTAAGAGGCCAGAGGATCTTCCCACGCACGCTATCCTCGCCCACACAGCCAGTCATTGGCTTATTGGTTCTTATGGAAACGTGTCTGGGCTCCATATTGGGATGTCTTGGGAGCCGCCCCTTGTATTCCTGGCCCCTGATTGTGAAATTTGCTTGCCTGAGCCACAGGAACATGGAGAGGCTATTTATACACTTTTGGACCATGTCCAGACTGCCTACTTCTCTCTCCTTCCTGAACCTCCTTCACTCACTCACTCACTCCTCAACTCATTCTCCCTTTGTCTCTCTTTCTCTCTGTCACTCACTCACTCTCCCCATCTCTCTCTCTCTCTCTCTCTCTCTCCATCTCTCTCCAGCTCTGCCTCTCTGCTCTCCATGGACTAATTACGTGGAGAATATATGGGATAGGAACAATGAAAGTAGGAAAAGAAATAGAATCATATCCCTAAATCTGTGCATGAGAGTTTGTGTGGTGTGTGACTGTGTGAATGTGTGTGTGTGTGAGTGTGTGTGGGAGAGGTCAAGGAGCACTAGAGGCATGCTGTTTAAATTCAGGCTTTGGTGATTGTTACACGAAATTCCCACCCATTTCAGTCAGCGCAGCCACAGCATAATAAGAAAAGTGTTTCAGATTTCCCCAGATCATTTAGCTTTTGCTTTTCGCTCTTTTCCTCAAGCCAGGAGGACCACACCATGAGACTTACCGAATGGAACACTCCATCTAGATCTTTCTCTCTCCCTCTCTTGCCTTTCTACTTTTCTGTATTCTCTCTCTCTCTTTCTCTCTCTCTCATGTTCACTGTATTTCCCACAGTCAGAAACCTACACTTACTATACATCTGAGCACAATCATCACAATGAAGTCTTACTATAAGCACTGAGAAGCATATACATCCATCCAACAGTATTCTTATAGAATAGCCCAAGTCATCCAAGCCATCCAAGAAAAAAAAGAGAAAAAGAAAATTTGAAAAAGAAAAAAAAAATTAAAGCTTCCTCTGGTAGAGCTTCCATAATGACAGCTATGCTTTCCTGCCAGAGAAGACATATCATGTCTGCCGGAAGCTGGTGAACAATATTAATGGATGGATGCAGAAGGGGTAAATTAGCACAGTATTAAAGCCTATTAAAGTGATTGCAGATGAACAGCCATCTAAGGGCAAATATTATTCACATAGCAGGTCTGCGTTAATGCATTTATTGGGTAAAAAAAAGGCGCTGCACCTCTCGGTGGCACGGGCTAAATCACCTTTACGGCTCTGCTCAGTGAGCCATGCAAGAGCAGGATGCCAAAGTGCTCTAACGTGACCAAATGAGCTGAGAGGTTACAAAATCATTTTCAGAAAGGAGTCAGTTGCTCACTGACACACACATACACACATACACTGTCTGCTGACACACAGGACCAGACACACTCGCATGTACACACACACACACTCACACACACACTCGCACACACACACACATTATAGTGTACTATATCAAACCCAGTCACAGGCACGCGCATAAACACATGTATAACTGCAGGCACTCGAGTACACAACACAGAACAGCACAGCACACAAATACACACAAGCTGACCTTATTGTACAAGTAACAGATGCACAAGGAGAAGGAGGAGGAGGAGGTGTGTGTGTGTGGGGGGCAGGGAGGGGTGATAGGGGGGTGAGCCCCAGCCATGCTGTTTTAGGGCGGCCTACTCCTGCCTGCTGCCTGCCTGCTTCACTCTCTGCCTCGGCTCTTGGCATTGACATGTTCGGGGGGCCGCTGGGAAGAGGATCCTGCCCTTTGTTTGGGGCTGGGGGAGAATTAACAAGCGTTGCATGCTGGCTTCA